>CP136056.1:139256868-139448677 GCA_032464435.1 Aegilops umbellulata
AATTATGATGCATGATAATGTCATGGCAATATGCTATTGATTGAGCTAATGCAACTAGCAACCATATTAAATGAAGTTGGTTTGAACCAAGGGTTCAAATTCAAACTCCATATGTGCTTATTTAATTGTCAATTATGCAAATTGCCCTGTACAGCAACCCTAGGTTGATTAAACATGCATGCAAATGCCATAAACAGATTCCTTTAGTTTTTCTGATAATTTTTCGTATATAACTTGTTTGATTTGGAGTTACGGTTGAATTTCTATGATTTTTAGAAGTTAGCACTATTTTCTGAAATTCCTGAATTAATAAAAACAGCAGCAGCATGACCTCAGCAGGTCAACCGGGGCTATTCCAGGTCAAACCTGACATGCGGGGTCCACACGTCAGTGACACAGGGGCTAAACCCGGTCAAACCCAATGCTGACTAGGTTTGACCCTGCAGTAGGGCCCGCTGTTAGTGGCTATTAGGGTTGCTTAGGTGGCGGGGTTAGCGTCTAATAACGGCCACGTCGACACTCGCCGGAGCATGGCCGGCGACGACCACAGCCGATGGCGGAGGCATGCCGAAATCGCGGCTCCGGCGTCCATTCGACGCGCGGATGGGTCCTGAGGGTGGCTGGCGCTCGCGCGCATCTAATGGAACATGCGGGAGGCTGTGGGGTGGCCTGCGGCGACGGCAACCACAACGGCGGCGGCGGCCGGAATTCGGGCAAGTGGCAAAATAGTGCTACGGTGCCCGTGGGGTGGCGTGCTTGGCTCCTACGGCACCTACGCGGCGCGAGGAGCACGTGGGTGTGCTCGGTTGGGGGTTGCGCCGGCTGTGGCCACGGCGGCGAGAGGCTCGGCGGCGGCGCGGTTCGGTCTCCGATGAAAAGCACGACTAGAGGAAGGGTTGGAGAGGGGAAACAAGGGGGAATTGACGGAGGCTCACAAAAGGGTCGTACGGAGTCGAGGTTGAAGCCGGGGAAGCACGGACAGCGGCGGATCGAAGGCGAGGTCGCCGGCGGCCGAAGGTTGAAGAAGAGCTCGAAGGCGATGCTGCAGGGCTTCTGGCGGGGCGTGGTTCGGTGAGGGGGTCGAGGACGACGTCACGGAGCTCGTGGACCAGTCGGGGAAGAGAGGGAGGGCCGATGGTCGCGGCAACGACGAGCGGCGACGGCGACCTCCGCTCGGGGAAGGGAACAGAGGAGAAGAGCAAGGCAGAGATAGAAGGGGAAAGCGAGAGAAGGTCGCAGGGCGTCTCCGAACGCGTCAAATCGGAGTAGGGAGGAAGCATGAGGTGGAAGCAGGAGGTGCCCTTGCCTCCTATGCGTGCGACACGCCGTCGTCCTCCTGGCAAAGGAAGGAGACGACTGGCGCCTGGCTCTGGTGTGCTGGGCCGTGCTGGGCCGTGTCAGGTGAGCGCCAGGTAAGCCGTATCTCTCTCCTCTGCCTTTTATTTCTATTTTTCTATTTTCTGACATTTGTTTCTGGTTTAGTAAAATACTAAATCAATTTTAAACTTCATGAAAATAATTGTGTCAACTAAGTGGACTTATACAGAGCGACACAAAAATTTTCAGAATTATTGAACATATATTTATACATATAATAAATAGAAATCCAATTCAAATAGTTATTGAATTAATTCAAAATGGCCAAAATAAATATTTCTGAGACTCCAAAAATATTGGTTTGAGTTTTACCTCTTGCCAATATTTTTATAGCTTGACAGGAACATTATTTTGGGTTTATTTGAAACAATTTTTAATGTTGATCATTTTTGTAGAAGACTTCTGAGGCTTTCCACTTTCCCCAATTCAACTTTCATAAATATATACATGATGCATGAATGCTTGTGCAACTAGTTACAACCAATTCTAGGGCTGTGACATTCCTACCATATGAATCTTGATCTCTAGCCTTCCCCAAGTTTCTTTCCACTCAAATCTTTTTTCCACCAGATCCAAATCCTGTGAGAGAGAGTTGAGTGTTGGGGAGACTATCATTTGAAGCACAAGAGCAAGGAGTTCATCATCAACACACCATTTGTTACTTCTTGGAGAGTGGTGTCTCCTAGATTGGCTAGGTGTCACTTGGGAGCCTCCGACAAGATTGTGGAGTTGAACCAAGGAGTTTGTAAGGGCAAGGAGATCACCTACTTCGTGAAGATCTACCGCTAGTGAGGCAAGTCCTTCGTGGGCGATGGCCATGATGGGATAGACAAGGTTGCTTCTTTGTGGACCCTTCGTGGGTGGAGCCCTCCGTGGACTCGCGCAACCATTACCCTCCGTGGGTTGAAGTCTCCATCAACGTGGATGTAGGATAGCACCACCTATCTGAACCACGACAAAAACATCCTTGTCTCCAATTGCGTTTGAATTCTCCAAACCCTTCCCTTTACATTCTTGCAAGTTGCGTGATTTATTTTCCGCTGCCTATATACTCTTTGCATGCTTGCTTGAATTGTATGATGATTGCTTGACTTGTCCTAAAGTAGCTAAAATCTGTCAAGAACTAAAATTGGGAAAAGGTTAAGTTTTTATAAAGTCAAGTAGTCTAATCACCCCCCCTCTAGACATACTTCCGATCCTACACTGTGTCGTGGCTTCCAGTTCCCGTCCCTCACTTCGGATGTACTTGGGTCGCTGGTGCTGCATCTTGCCAACCAGCTGTACTCGCCCGCGCAAAAGCAGGTCATGAGGCTTGTTAATGCAGCCATTGTTCTTGGCTTTTCTTGGCCGAGGTGTCTAGCGAGCCATTCGTCTCGGACGCTGTGTTTGAAAGCTTCTAAGGCTTCAGCGTCTGGACAGTCGACTATTTGGTTCTTTTTAGTAAGAAATATGTTCCAAAGCTTTCGGGCTGACTCTCCGGGCTGTTGAGTTATATGACTTAAATCGTCTGCATCCGGAGGTCGGACATAGGTCCCTTGAAAATTTGCCCGAAAGGCGTCCTCGAGCTCTTCCCAACTTCCAATGGTGTTTTCGGGGAGGCTTTTAAGCTAGTGCCTGGCTGGCCCTTTGAGCTTGAGGGGTAGGTACTTGATGGCATGGAGATCATCTCCTCGAACCATGTGGATATGGAGGATGTAGTCCTCAATCCAGACCCCAGGGTCTGTCGTTCCGTCGTACACCTCTATGTTTATGGGTTTGAATCCCTCTGGAAATTCATGGTCCAGCACCTCATCGGTGAAACATAGGGGGTGTGCGGCACCCCTGTTTTTGGGTGTACCGTGGTGTTCGGATTTTTGTTGTGTTGCGTTGCTTGCTGGAGCGCGTTTTCTTGGCCCGTAGATAGATATGGTTGGGCCATCTTTTTCATGCGAATCCTCATGTGGATCGCGTGCTGGCTTGTGTGTGGCGTCGTTTGGCGCTCTATGTTGGCCATGAGGTCGTCTATCCGACCGGATGGATGCTTTGTTTTTTGATTGTGGGGTCTCTAAGGCCTCCTCATCAAATTCAGGCAGTAGCTTTCGCTTCTGGTAGCTCTTTGTATGGCGACTACCGCCATATTTGTCTGCGGTGTTGAGTACTTTCCTCCATCTGATTCTAAGTGTATCTTCCGCAGCCTTGAATTTTTGCTTCTGCTTTTTCAGGCTCCGCGCGGTGGCGACAAGCCTTTTATGGAGGTTCTTCTTCTCCATGAGCTTATCCGGCGTGAGGTCCTCCGGACTATTATCTTTGTCGTAGACGGGTTGTGCGGATTGTTTCTCCATGTTGCCATGGTCGGATGGTTGTTCAATGCCATGTTCATCGTCCGCCAGCTCACCCTGCTCTATCGCTGGGTCTGTATGACCGCAGTTTCTGCCGAGGCGGGATTTGGAGCGGCGCTTACACCACCGCTTTGACTGTTTCTCGAGGGAACGATCCTTTGCTCCGTCCTTCCGCTCCTCGTCGTTGTTTTCTTTTGGTGTGTTGACCATGTATACACCATGGGATGAGGTGGCTGTCCAGTGCCCTGTGGGTAGTGGTTGCTATTCGTCTCCTGCATCATCGTCCATACCTTTGATGTCTTCGGAGTCGAAGTCTATCATGTCGGTTAAATCATCGACAGTAGCTACTAAGTAGGTGGTGGGTGGGCGGCAAATTTCTTCGTCATCCGTATCCCAATCCTGTCGGTCACAGTACGGCCAGGACTCTCCTGGCAAGGAGAGAGACCTTAGACAGTTCAGTATGTCACCGAAGGGCGATTGTTGAAAGATATCTGCGGAGGTGAACTCCATGATTGATGCCCAGTCGGATTCGATTGGCAAGGGCGCAGGCAGTTCGGAGCCCTTGGCCGGAGAAGAATCCGGCAAACTGGGGTCGTGGCTTTCATGAAGGGTAAGGTTGGTATTCGGCTCGATCGCTGCTGAGATTGCGGCATCCGGTGCGGGGTCTAGCCACCCGTCCACGAATGGCGCGTCTGGCTCCGAATTGAAGGTCGGAGCGGTCGCCGGTGCGGTCTTCGGAACACTGTCCGACGTTAGAGCTAAATCATGCTCATCGTGATGGTGCGGCGCACTTGCCAGGGGCTCGAATCCGTTGAAGATCAAGTCTCCACGGATGTCGGCCGTGTAGTTTAAGCTTCCAAACCTGACCTGGTGGCCAGGGGCGTAACTTTCGATCTGCTCCAGATGGCCAAGCGAATTGGCCCGCAGTACGAAGACGCCGAATACGAAGATCTATCCGGGGAGAAAAGTCTCACCCTGGACTGCATCGCTATCGATGATTGGAGGAGCCATCAAGCCTAACGATGACGACACAGAGGAACTCTCAATGAAAGCACCAATGTCGGTGTCAAAACCGGTGGATCTCGGGTAGGGGGTCCCGAACTGTGCGTCTAGGCGGATGGTAACAGGAGACAAGGGACACAATGTTTTTACCCAGGTTCGGGCCCTCTTGATGGAGGTAAAACCCTACTCCTGCTTGATTGACATTGATGATATGGGTAGTACAAGAGTTGATCTACCACGAGATCAGAGAGGCTAAACCCTAGAAGCTAGCCTATGGTATGATTGTTGTTGTTGTCCTACCGACTAAACCCTCCGGTTTATATAAACACGGGAGGGGGCTAGCGTTACACAGAGTCGGTTACAAGGAAGGATATCTACATATCCGTACTGCCAAGCTTGCCTTCGACGCCATAGAGAGTCCCATCCGGACACGGGACGAAGTCGTCAATCTTTTATCTTCATAGTCCAATAGTCCGGCCAAAGGTTATAGTCCGGCTGTCCGGATACCCCCTAATCCAGGACTCCCTCAGTCATCATGATGAAATGAAGACAAGCACAGAGTACAGAAAGCGTAAACACAGGATAACACAGGATTAAGACAAACAGACTAAAGAAGTTGAACTGAGGAAATTGAGAAAGTCTTCAGTCAAAGTCTTCAAATAGATATGAACAAACGCACAACACAGTAATGAGGAAATGAAAGAGTTGTGGAAATAGAACCAATTAGCTTGGTGAAGACAATGATTTGGTAGACCAGTTCCAACTGTTGTCTCACTTGTACGTCTCGTTGGAGCGACTGGGTATTTAAACCTGAGTACACACAGTCCTCACTGTATTCTCCTTGAGCTAAGGTCACACAGATCTCGCCCAATCACTTTTGGTAAGTCTTCAGGTGACTTCCAAACCTTCACAAACTAGGTTACTCGGCGATCCACAATTCCTCTTGGATGCTCTAGACCATGACGCCTAACCGTTTGGAAGAAGCATAGTCTTGAAAGGTAACAAGCGTCAGATCCACGCAGGATCAATCTCTTCAGTGATGCTCAATCACTTCGGTTTTATAGGTGTTTGGGTTTGGGTTTTCCTCACTTGATGATTTTCGCTCAAAGTCCTCGGAGGATGGGATGCTCTCAAATGACAAGTGTTAGTTTCTCTCGGAGCAGCCAACCACCTAGTGGTTGTAGGGGGCGGCTATTTATAGCCTAGGGAGTAGCCCGACATGATAAGACATAAATGCCCTTCAATGATATGATCGTTAGGTGGGTAGATATTTTGGGACAGCTGGCGCATAGCACAGCAACGGTCGGATATTTGAGGCTCAAATTCCTCAGGGCTATCATGTTCCTCACTTTTAGGCAATCCGCACTGGCGAATTCCTAACTCCTCAGTCAGAACAAATTTCTCAGAGACCAGAAGAACTTCGTCTCTGTCACTGAGTAAATATGACTGAACTGTATGAGATTTCCAATGGCTTCACTCAAAGGGATTGGTAGGTGTAGGATTTTGAGTTGAGCGTCAACTTCGTCTCTGTCACTGAGTAAATATGACTGAACTGTATGAGATTTCCAATGGCTTCACTCAAAGGGATTGGTAGGTGTAGGATTTTGAGTTGAGCGTCACTTGGAAATTTTTCCTTAGTATTTCCTCGACCCCCTTTAACAGTACGGTGTTTCCTATGACTCAAGAAAGAGAAAATGAAACTACGAAAACAAAAGTCTTCACACTTCATGTTCCTCGAATGAATACCTAGTCTTCAAGGTCACACCAATTTCTTCACATTCAAAGTCTTCAGAAAGTCTTCAGAAATCCAAAGTCTTCAATCGAAGAACTTCATTTTTAGGGGTCGACTTTCTCTGTAAATATCAAACTCCTCATAGACTTATAGACCTATGTACACTCATAAACACATTAGTCCCTTAACCAATAAGTCTTCAATACACCAAAATTACTAAGGGGCCTAGATGCACTTACAACTGTTGTGTCTTCCCCATCTCTGGGTGGTTCCAGTCTGGGGCCTCTCCATCGTCCACTGGCCTTGGTGCGCTCGGCACGGTGTGGTCAACGTGGTCAACAAATAAGAGTCATTGGAAGATGACTGTGTGGAGAGGCTGACAGGCGGGACGTACCACGCCATGGACG
This sequence comes from Aegilops umbellulata, assembly GCA_032464435.1. Classification (NCBI taxonomy): domain Eukaryota; kingdom Viridiplantae; phylum Streptophyta; class Magnoliopsida; order Poales; family Poaceae; genus Aegilops; species Aegilops umbellulata. The sequence goes on from CP136056.1 coordinate 139,263,705, forward strand.
CATGCATGCAACCGCATACTTTTTACCCTGAAAAATAGTGCTTTCTCCCCTGACAGTTGGGACCCACCAGCTACATCTTCGCACACAAGGAAGTGCGTCCTTGTTAGGGGCAAAAAATGTTTCTTTCTTTGACAGCTGGGACCCACCAGTTATATCATCGCACACAAGGAAGTGTATCCCTATCCTCCCTGAGAGCTGGGACCCACCCGGTCAAAGCGTATATAGCGTTGTCTGTCTGGTCACGAACATGTACATACATACTGGTCGATCGGCCTCTCTGCAGCGAAGAACTGTGGCCGAGAAAGGAGTGGCACGTGTCGTAGTAGAGGCGCGGACGTGGCATGACACGCCGTCCCATCTATATCGTGTACACATACGTGCAGCCACACCGCAAGAAAGTAAACACAGCTACGTATGTACGGGCGGGGTCTCAAATGCATACAGCAATGTCGTCCTATTCATCAGCAGCCGACCGGCTGGGTCGCAACGGCGGAAACAGAGTCTTGTTCATCGGGAGGCAACCGACTGGGTTAGAATACTTCGTGTTCATTGGGAGCCAACCGGCTCAGACGGAACAGCCGAAACAAGGTTTGGCATACCGCAGGACGGAGAAAACGTCCTTCTGTTCGACCATGTACAGTCAAAATGGGGTCCTATTCATCGGGAAGGGTCTGGCGTATCGCAAGACGGAGGAACAGTCTTCTGTTCGAGTGCCTACGGTCAAAACGGGGTCCTGTTGATCGGGAGGGGTTGTCAGTGGGAAACGACACCTATAGGATCACAAGAATCCCTATTGCAGTTGCGGGGCGCGGGGTTGAGAGAAGAGCTGGTCTGACAGAGAAGCACGCGGTTCTTTTATCCAGGTTCGGGCCACGAGGATGCGTAAAACCCTGCACCTGCTTTGGTGGATGTATTATGTGTTCTTGAGCTAGCTACGGGGTGTAACGAGCTCCAAAAAGCCGAATCCTTCTCCTGGTCGCCTCGGGCCTCCTTTTATATGTGAAAGGGGCTGCCACAGTGGCACACAGGAGGTGGAATGGTCTGCAGTGGCACGAGGTTATCCCTCGTATTACAGGACAAGGTGCATTTAATGCATCTCTTAGGTGTCCTCTTACTTTATCGGGGGCGGGGGCAAGGCCCGTCCCGTCCGTCGCCGCTACTCCAGGCTTCGAGACGCGCCCTGGCCAGCGGTGCATGCGGTGCCATGTAGGCATGCAGGCAGCTAAGGTGGGTGCGGTGGTGGAGCCTCCACGAAGGGCTGCATGTAGCCACGCAGGTGCCTGCCTAGCTGGTTGGGTAGGCAGCTGCATGTGAACGGCGGTGGAGACTTGGCTGGTGCGGGACTGATGGTGGCCCTGCTGGCGCGCTTGGCGAGGGCCTTGCCGGGTGGCCCGGCAAGGGTTTTGCCGTGGCGCGCAGGCGTCCCCGGCAAGGATCTTGCCGGCGAGGATGGCTGCCTTCCCATCCTCACTTGATCTTGACTATTCTTTGTCTTCACAAAGATCTGCATGCCACCACAGAGGTGCCTCTCGAGCCCTGTCCCAACACATGTGTTGAGTGTTGGTGGGCTTGAGGGTGGCTCGCTCGGCTGGCTTGGGCGAGCCGCCCCAGCAAGGGTCCTGCCGGGGCCGCTGGGGCCGCCCCGGCAAGGATCCTTTCCGGGGAAACCTGCTTCACCCATTTGATCTTTGTGGCCTTGGTCCTTGTCGTTGCTTTGCTTCATCTTAGGTTTCGGTCTTACCTGGGCTCACCTCCTCCGCTTTGCATGGTGTGGCCGTGGGCGTGGCTCCGACTGCCCGTGCATAGGTAATGGGGTACAAAAATGTGCCCCTAGTTTTGTACACCGACAGGAGCCCCCGAGCCTGGGCCACACATAAGCGCGACACGTTGTTGGGTCAAGCCCAAAATGGTGCGCGGGCAGGCGGGGCGGTTTTTACCGCGGTAAGATTTTTCGCGCGCTGTGCTTCCGACGACTCGCGCGCGTGGCGCAGCGTGGAGGGGCGTGCGTGACATGTGCGGCATGCGTGGGGTGGTTTCCGCAGGCATGCATCACATCGTAGTAAAGAGGCCGCTCGTGCCTTCCCCGTAAAGGGAAGGAGGCGTGGAGGTGCGGATCATTTACTGAATGGAGCCGAGGCGCGGTCTTCAAGGCGTCCAATACCCAAGATCACGGGGTGGGAGAGGTCGCCTCACTTGTCCCCTCAGTTATGCCCGTCTGCCACGCGTCTTCCATGCGCTCGGGGGTGGCAAACGGTGGAGGCGGGAACCGGGCCGTTGCTGGTTGGGGCAGCGGGTGCATGCAGTGCCATGTAAGCATGCAGGCAGCTAAGGTGGCGCGGTGGTGGAGCCTCCACGAAGGGTTGCATGTAGCCACGTAGGTGCCTGCCTAGCTGGTTGGGTAGGCAGCTGCATGTGAACGGCGGTGGAGACTTGGCTGGTGCGGGCCTGATGATGGCCTTGCTGGCGCGCTTGGCGAGGGCCTTGTCGGGTGGCCCGGCAATTGTCTTGGCGGGTGACCCGGCAAGGGTTTTGCCGTGGCGCGCAGGCGTCCCCGGCAAGGATCTTGCCGGCGAGGATGGCTGCCTTCCCATCCTCACTTGATCTTGACTATTCTTTGTCTTCACAAAGATCTGCATGCCACCACAGAGGTGCCTCCCGAGCCCTGTCCCAACACATGTGTTGAGTGTTGGTGGGCTTGAGGGTGGCTCGCTTGGCTGGCGTGGGCGAGCCGCCCCGGCAAGGGTCTTGCCGGGGCCGCCCGTCAAGGATCCTTGTCGGGGAAACCTGCTTCGCCCATCTGATCTTTGTGGCCTTGGTCCTTGTCGTTGCTTTGCTTCATATTAGGCTTCGGTCTTACCTTGGCTCACCTCCTCTGCTTTGCATGGTGTGGCCGTGGGCATGGCTCCGACTGCCCGTGCACAGGTAAAGGGGTACAAAAATGTGCCCCTAGTTTTGTACACCGACAGGAGCCCCCGAGCCTGGGCCACACATAAGCGCAACACGTTGTTCGGTCAGGCCCAAAACGGTGCGCAGGCAGGCGGGGCGGTTTTTACCGCGGTAAGATTTTCCGCGCGCTGTGCTTCCCACGACTCGCGCACGCGGCGCAGCGTGGAGGGGCGTGTGTGACATGGGCGGCATGCGTGGGGTGGTTTCCGCAGGCATGCGTCACATCGCAGTAAAGACGCGGCTCGCGCCTTCCCCGTAAAGGGAGGGAGGCGTGGAGGCGCGGCTCATTTACTGAATGGAGCCATGGCACGGTCTTCAAGGCATCCAATACCCAAGATCACGGGGTGGGGAGAGGTCGCCTCACTTGTCCCCTCAGTTCTGCACGTCTGCCAAGTGTCTTCCATGCGCTCGGGGGTGGCAAACGGTGGAGGTGGGAATCCGGGCCGTTGCTGGTTGGGGCAGCGGGTCGGTCCTGGTTCCCTGCGCCTCCCGTATCTTGATTGGCCGAGCAGGGCGGCCGAGCCCCAACCTCGTTCCTTTATGAAGAGCGAGAAGGGGGGATGGCACCCCGCATTCTTCCATCTCCTTCCTCCTTCTGCTTCTGCTCCTTCCTTCCATTCGCCATGGAGAAAGGGAATCCCGGTCCTTCGACGGTGGCGGCGAGGGTCACCGCTCGACAACGCGTCCCTCCTCCTCCTTCTCCTGCACCCGCGGTGGCAGAGCCGGCCGCGAGGGGAAGGGGGAGGGGGCGAGGCTGTGGGCGAGGCCGGGGCAGAGGCCGTAGTGCTCGGGGAAGAGGAGGACGGGGTAGCGCGCCGGCCTCGCCCCCGCCGGCAGCTCCTCCTCCGATGGAGGGCCACGCTCGAGACAACCCCTGCGAATTCTTCGACAGGCTGCACCGGCCACCGCGCTGTCGCCTTCGCCTCCCGACTCCATTTGCGTTGGAGATTGTCGGAGTAATGGGCCACGGGTAGGCTAACTCTGGGCCCAGAACCTTTCAAGACATCGGGGCTGAGTACGCCCCTCATGACGCCAAGATGAGAGGCCGCCTTCTGAAGGCCGGCTGAAGGAACAGCCGACTTCCCGAAGACGGCCGAGTCCAGAAGACGAGTTCAAGGCACGCTGACTCCAATCTGGCGGCTTCCAGAGAAGCCGGCCACCAGGAATCGGCCCCCGGCTCCAACGAATACTCGTGCCCTCATCAAGAGGGACGGGACGGGGAGTGGCTACAGTGAAGCCCACTCCCTCCCCTTTCCCAGGGCAGGCATGGCCACAGTACGCCGTACCCACGGAGATCTCCGTCCGGCGCAGCACTGTTGCCCTGCCGGTGCTGACATCAGCACCAGTGGGCGGAGTCCTGCACCCACGACGGCCTGGCTGTACGGCCTAGGACGACGGGTCCCACCAGTCAGCGGGAGTCCAGAAGACGGCAAGCCAGTCGGACCCGTTGGGAGTCGGCCCCCTGGAGTCGGCCAGCCCCTCCTACGGGCCCCACGCGCCATTAACCAGACGAGACGGGGAGTGGCAACAGTGATCGCCCGCCGAACGGCGGTGCGGTTGCCATGACCCCATGACCAAGCCTGCGTCATTAGAGGCACGGCTACAGTAATCAGCAGCTGGCAAGACCCGCAAGCGGCGGACACGACCTGTCAGCTGTGTACCGGAACGGTCGGCGGGGCTCACCAGTCGGCGGGCCCCAGCAGTCGATGGAGAAGCCGGCGACAAAGATACTGACGGCTGGGCCCTGTGCCCAGCCGGATTACCATTGTACCCCTTGGGGGTAGGCCTATATAAACCCCCAGGGCACCCATGCAAAGGGTTCGAATCCATTGGCACTAGACCAGATCATATAGGAAGGAGAGAGCTAGCCTTGCCTTCTCCTACCTCCCGAAAACAGCTCAAGGAGCAACCTTGTATTCACTTTGTTATAGTGACCATGCGGAGACCCCGCAGAGCAGGACTAGGGGTGTTATCTCGTAGGAGAGCCCCGAACCTGGGTAAAGTTCGCCGGCATTCGTGTCTACGCCTCATCCCGCTTCCAGGCACCGGCGACGTTCTACTCGCTCCTACCATGATAAGCCATCCTTTGGCATATGTCGCACCCAACCCCCGACATTTGGCACCCATGGTGGGGCGAGGTGCACCGTCGTCCGAAGACCTGCTCTGGACGGGAACCCTTTTCCTCCCTGGCGAGCGCAGCCAACCCAGCACGCCAGACGGAGTCTGTGCCGACACGCTGCATGGCGCTGAGATCGCCTGCGCGGCCAGCTGCCTCGCCGATCTTGTCGGCGAGGTTCGCCTCTCCGACAAGGCCGCATCCGACGTGGGCACGGGCGGCCCCGAGAGCCTGCTTGCGGGCCTCCTTGATCAACTCCACGTCGCCAGCGAGCCAGCTGTGGACTTGGAGTCCATAGGCTCCACCGACCCGATGTTGGTCGATTCCGACACCGCGTCGCTCAACGCGTTCCCCACCAACGTGGTGGTCTACGATGAGCCGCTCCCTCGCACGGAGAGCGACGGAAGCACCATGATGGAGGTGCTCATCACGGGTCATGGCGAGCATTCCGGTGGAGGAGCTCATGACCCACCTGACGCGGCGCTACAAGACCTGACCGCGCCTATTCCCGAAGATGCCGACGCCGAGACGCTTGAGGCGCGCCGCCTCCAGCTCGTCAAAATCGTGAAGAAGCTGGGTAGCATGAGAAGCCTGTCAAAAGCCTACCAACGCAAGATGGATCACGCTGTGGGTGGCTCGCCGGCTCCAACCGGGCCTAGCCGCCTTGGCGCGGTCCAGCAGTGCGGCGTAGCCATCACCAACCTGTTCGGGGCGAATCGCCCTGTTTACGCCACGCCTGCGGAGAACATCCGGGCCGCCCAGGCAGCGGCGGACGAGCTGGATAATTTAGAGGGCGAAGAGCGTCGCCTGATGATGGAGCACGTCCAGCAACACCTTGACGCGGCTGCCGAGAAGAACGAGGCCGGCTGCCGCATTGATGTGCCGCAACAGCAAAACGACGACCCGCCTCCTCGCCGGGACCAAGGCGTGACATCTCGGACGTTGACTGGCAGTGTCGCGGAAGAAAGGATAAGGAGCCGGCTGCCAGCCGCAGTCGGACTCGCGTCAACATCGAGCGTGACCAAGACGGCCGCCCAAGAGCAGTGGAACAGCGGGACGACTGTCCACCTCCTCCCCCTCGCAGGGAAAGGCGAGTCTCGCCGCCGCCTGTTGATCACCCGACTCTCGGCGACCGCCTTGGCCGCCGAGAAGGAGTCGGAGAAAATGATGCTCGCCACCAGATCGACCGACTCCACCGATCCCTGGTGCTCGAAGAGGAAGACGAGCTGGGTCCGCCGTGTTTCGGCCCCCGCATTCGAGACGAGCCCTTTCCCAAAGGGTTCACGCTCCCAATAGACACGTCCAAGTACACCGGCTCCGTGAAGCCGGAAGATTGGCTAGTTGACTACTCCACCGCTATCCACATCACGAACGGCAACAAGCGTGTTGCCATGAAATATGTTCCGCTCATGCTCCAAGGCACGACCCGGACATGGCTGAATAGCCTGAAGCCCCGCAGCATCAACACCTGGGTCGACTTCACCGACACCTTCGTCCGCAACTTCATCAGCACATACAAGCGACCTCCCAAGCCTCGCCAGCTTTACTTGTGCGTGCAAGGCCCCAACGAGTCAACTCGCGACTACCTCACGCATTGGGCCGAGCTCCAGAACTCTTGTGAGGGCGTGCACGAGGTGCAGGCTATCGAGTACTTCACCGCCGAGTGCATAGTCGAAGAAATCGCAGCACCCTCATGGGCCCAGCCCATCCTCAAATTCTTGGTGAGCAAAGAGCTGCCAACTGACAAGATCCTAGCTCGGTAAGTGCAACGCCAAGCAGTAGCCTACACCATAGTCAATAGATAGCTTGTAGGGCGCAGTGTCACTGGCGTCTACCAGCGCTGCGTGGAGCCGGATCAAGGCCAAGCAATTCTTGAAGACATCCATCAAGGCGAGTGTGGCCACCACGCGGCCTCATGAGCACTCGTTGCCAAAGCCTTCCGCCATGGTTTCTTCTGGCCGACTGCTTTGGAAGACGCCAAGGACTTGTCCAAAAATGCAAAGGGTCCCAGAAGTTCCGCTCCAAGCCGCATCAGCCGGCTTCTACACTCAAGACTATCCCCATTGCCTGGCCCTTCGCTGTTTGGGGCCTGGACATGGTGGGACCATTCAAGACGGCACGAGGCGGCCTGACTCACTTACTTGTCGCGGTGGACAAGTTCACCAAGTGGATAGAAGCAAAGCCAATCAAGAAGCTGAATGGTCAAACTGCCGTGACTTTCATCTCCGACATCACAATTCGGTACGGCATAACGCACAGCATCATCACCGACAATGGCACAAATTTTGCCAAAGGTGCCTTGGCCCGTTTTTGCGCGACGCAGGGCATCCGACTGGACTTAGCGTCCGTTGCCCATCGGCAGTCAAACAGCCAGGTGGAGCGAGCAAACGGCCTTATCCTGTCCGGCATCAAGCCTCGACTGGTCGAGCCTCTGGAGCGCTCGGCTGGCTGCTGGCTCGATGAGTTGCCAGCCGTCCTCTGGAGTCTGCGCACAACTCCAAACAAGTCAACCGGCTTCACGCCTTTCTTCCTCGTCTACGGTGCCGAAGCCGTCATCCCAACGGACATAGAGTTCGACTCCCCACGAGTTAACATGTACACCGAGGAGGAAGCAGAAGAAGCACGTCAAGACGGTGTCGATCTGCTGGAAGAGGGCCGACTGTTGGCACTCAGCTGGTCCAGCATCTACCAGCAGAGCCCGCGTCGGTACTACAGAAGGACAGTCGGCCAGCACAAGCTTTCGGCGCCTTGGGAAGGCCCTTTCATCATGAGCAAAGTGTTGGGCAACGACTCCTACTACCTGATCGACGCTCAGAAGCCTCGAGCACGCAAGAGGGACGACTCCGGCAAAGAGACGGAGCGACCATGGAATGCAAATCTCCTCCAAAGATTTTACAGTTGATGCAGTATGTACCATGCTACCTTTTGTATTAAAGTACCAAGACTTCGGGCCCCTCGAGAAGAGCTCGGGGACTGCCCTCTTTTATCTATATGATAAGAATTATGCCTACGAGTATGTTACTCTTTGTTATGCCGCTTGGCACCAGGCTCGATTAGTCGGCCCGGGGACTTGCCGCCTTGCACTATGAAATGCTTCCTGCAGCCGGACAAGTAGTGTGTGGCACCTAAGCCGCCTCCTGTCAGAAGCGGCAGCTCGCAGAGCGACTGTCTGGTGGGCAGGAGTAAGGTAGAATGGGTGTCCACATTAAAAATGGCTAAGGACTCAAAGCATAAACATAGCTTAAGACGGCTTCCAGCTTTTTTCGCAAACCGGCTCTTGAGCAGTCGGCTCGCCGCCTTCTATTCAACTTGCTAAAAAACTCTAAAACCGGCTAAATACTTGCCTTCCCAAAGTAGCTAAGTACTTGACCCAGCAGCAGTCCGCAGAGCGGCTGTCCGACTGGCAAGACGACAACTGAGGGAAGGCGGCAAAGGAAAAAGCCAAAGGAGCAATAAGCAACAAGAGATAGGACTCGGATGAATATTTACATAAAAGAGGCCCTTGGCCGAATCTTTGAACAAAAGTTCAAAATACACCCCGCGGGTGGAATTGTGCGAATTAACAAGTTATTTCCGTTCTTTCCGTTCTTTCTAAAATACACACCTAGGTTTCTAAAATAATCTGATGCATTTGCAAATCCCTTATTTCCGTTCCCGATGATCCTTTTGGGTCAGATTAAGCACACTAATCGGTGAGTTGAGGTACTCTGTTGCCTCGACATATATGTTGGAGCTATTGTTATGACCCTAGGTGTTTTAGGGAGTCACCTAGTAATCTAGCCATGTTTTGTGTTCCCGGTGTGATGATTCTGGCCACCATTCTCGAAAGCATCCCACGATGCCATGTAATTAGTAGGTATTCTCTTCCTGGGTTTTGAGTCCAAAAATCACCCTACTTACTTCATGTTGATAGTGTTTACTCGTTCCTTTAGGATATTAGTAACCTTGCGACAGTCTTTGAGGTCTGTGGTATTTCCTTCTTCCAAATACCATGAACCATTAAGGCAGAAGTTCTTGAACCAAAAGATCACCATTAGAGTACTCCTGAGGAGTTCTCCATTCATAATTGTGATTTTGCTAGTTCTACCTTTCTGCATGGGTTATCTAGAAGAAACCTGTTGAACTTGGTTCGACATATTAATCTATGCGTCCCCAACTCAGAAAGATATATGTCCTCTTGAGTTGTTCCTCTTCATTTGTATTCCGACCATCGTCTATCAATTGATAGTCAGGAGTAATTGTGCATCTGTGTTATCGATGCTTACTATTCTTGTGGTCCGTTAAGCCATTATATTTCAGAATGACAAGGGAAACAAACTCCAGTACCTCATCCATATCCAGGATTGGGTCAAAGTTGTTGTGTTCTGCAGATCAAATGCCAATCCAACTTTTGCTCTATTCTTCCCTGGAGTATTACAACCTTTATGTTAGGATTGACATGAGAATTGCACCATCTCTCATGAATTCTTGATGCAGTGATACTTCTTGCCATCATTTTTCATTCCTCGGTCCCGGGTTGTCGCAACCGGAACGCCGGCAAGTGAACCATGATGTGTGAAATTAATACTCCTAGCAACAGTGTTGCTCGGTAGTTAATGGACACAAATATCATTCTTAGCGTGTTGTTTATCGAAATACTATTCCAAGATTGATCGTGCTACCTTGTCCTTATTTCTGGTGCACTCTTTGATCTTTGAGTTAGGATTGAATCCCTTACTCGTTTGATCATATCGTCTTGTCTGAAAAGCAGGATTGTTCTCGAGCTTAGTAACATATCGGTGGTTCGTGATGTTTCGAATATCTTCTCCGTAGTATTACCAGGTTGTCACATGACCGCTATGTTAAGTTCGTGATCATGTTGGTTTTCCTCCAAACCACCCATTCTCCAAGTATCTGTGTTGGATACCCCTGAGCTAGTTGGTTAAGCCAAACAACAACTTGGGGAGTTCGAAGATAAAAGCTTGTCTGACTTAGTTCATGTTAAGGGATATCTTTTTGTGTGTGTGTGTGTTGAAGAAAGATGATATCTCCATCGATTGGTCCTCATGATCAGTTGTTGGATGTATTGCCTTGTCAAAACTTTGACTTGAGTATGGGCTATCGTCAAGTCAAATCAGAACTAACGATGTTCATAATGTTGTCTTACTCGTGGTTGATCCCTCGAGCATACACCATTACATCTTTTGGTCTGACCAATGCTATCACCGTGTTCACATGATGGTGGAAGTCTAGTGATATGGAATTCCGATTAGTTGCTGTTGAGCCCATCAGCAGCATTTTGTCTCCCCCATGATCCATGTTGAACATCCAGCTAGTCTTGGAAACTTGTGAGCAATGCTTTCATCATCCGTTCATGGAGCATATGTTCAGATGTAAGAAGTGACTTTCTCTAATTCATGTGCATATGATGCAAGTTGCCGCCATGAATTTGAGAAAGCTTGTTTTGCTTCCCTTGGAATCATCCCAAGTCAGTCATGCATACGTGCGAAGTATTATGTGGTCTGGAGACTTGCAACCTTCATTCTATATGTATTCTTACCACACCAAGCCACTGATTGACTTGTTCAAGGAAGAGAAGTCTATGCTTGGGCTCTAATCCATGGACTTGCATAAAGACTTCGATATCCTCGATGATGGTTCCCCACCTGAACTCGGTAGTGTTTTATTGTAAGACTACCACGTGGTCATGCTTGTCTAGAACAGCGTGTTCACATGTGCGTAGTAGAGCCTGCTCATGTTTTGGAGCTTGCTATCGTAGTTCATCTCCCGAAAATCTCGCAACGTCATCTCTTTGGTAGTGTTGCGAACTTTCCCTTTTCAGGCATGTGGATGTATGAAATATCCCTTTACCAACTAGATCTGAATCTCAGGCAGATATGATGGTTGAAACATTCCCTGCATTTGCATTTTGTCCCCAGCTTGCACCGCCATTGTACCTAATATCTATGGGCTGCACTTCTCTGTAATTGTTGTTCAGGATCATCTTCAAAGTGGTCCTACCATGGGTCCCATCCACTTCCAATGATAAGCAAAAATCATCCATTGCGTTGTCTTCAACAAGGTAGTCCACAACGTCCATTCTAGCCCGAGTGTCTCGTTCTCACGAACTCCCTCGAACGATCGTTTGTCATTGCCTTAGGCTGGCATAAAGAGTTTTAATGATATTTATATCAAAATTAATTCTTTTTGACATTTAAGGGATGGTTCTATGAGTCACCTCCTCCAAGGTGCCCCATTATGGGATCATGGCAGTTTCTCCTCGCTACATTGAAACCCTCGTCAATTGTTTCTTCCATCCTTTTTTAAGGTATGTTTTGCCTCTCAGCTCAAGAGATGTTTCTACGTCTCATTCCGTGAGTTGATCATGTGATCATTAGGATGATCCATCCATGTAGACATGGCTCGCTCTTTTGTCCTCGTGTTGGATGAAGATCTCGAAAGCAAAGATGTCAAGATCGACTGGAGTTATCAAATCAACATCCTTGAGAAAAGACATCTGGATCGTGAAGAATGTGTTAGCTTGTGTCCCTCTGTCGTTTTACCTCACAACTTGAATCGCGGGACGAGATTCCTGTTTAGTGGGGGTGAGTTGTCACAGCCCTAGAGTTTGATTGCAAATAGTTTCATAAGCATCCATGCATCATGTCTATATTTGTTTGAAATTTGAAATGGGGATGACAAACCCTAGCACCAAATGAAATGCAATTAGGATCAAAATAAAAATATTTTCAATGAACCTGAATTGCCCTTCAAAAATGTTCCTCATCTTTGCCTTGGTCTAGAACCTCTGACAAAAATGGTGCACACTTTTCTAGGACATCATAAGGTCACTTGATTAAATCATATGTTATTTGCATTTGGACATTTAAATGCTATAAAATATTTTAAATGTCCAAATAATCATAAACTTAAATGTTTACTATTGGATATATTCCAAACAGTGGGCTTAAGAAAGCTTCATGATTTTTGAGTGTGCCTAAGTATTTTAATAAAGCGCTGAAACTACAGAAGAAATAGAAAAACAGAAAAGAATTAGAAAGGAGAGAGAGAGAGAGAGAGAGAGAGAGAGAGAGAGAGAGAGAGAGAGAGAGAAAACCCACCTGGGCTTACCTCCTGTACAACCACCTGGCCCAGCAATGTAGCTGGCCCAGCCCAGCCGCCGCACCGTCTTCAACCTCCTGCCAGTAGGCAGGAGGGCGTGTGCTCGCCGTGCGCGCGCCACCTCCACCCTGCCTGGCTGCCCCCTCGTTGCCCTGGACGCCTCCCGTGACGCCACGCACACTCCTGGCCCCTCTCACTTTCCCTGGACTCCTTCCCCCTCCTCTACTCTCTATTCCGCGCCGCCCGAGCGAAGCTTGTCGCCACCGACGTGTCACACCCTGATTTTCATGCCACAACACTTAAGCTAATAAAACATGATAAAATGTGGTTGACAAAAACTTTTGAGTGTTTTGGATTTTGATTGATTTGATTTTTGTGTCTTGTTTGCAAGTGCTCTAAAAATCAAATAAAGCCTCCAACTCTTATACTCCTTCTCCTTGATCCAAAACCTCTTCCCAATGATCATGCCATGTGTATAGTGCAATATAGTATTTTCTTACAAAAATAATTTGGCCAAACAGTATTTTCAAAAATTAGTTTTTCCAAAAATCCCTTGATTGAGGATTGCACTGCAAGTACTTAATTAAGGGCAGTAAAAATGTTTCCAAAAATATTTTTGACTCCTACTAGATATAGGTTACCCAGAAACCACAAAAATATAATTTTAAAAGTTATTTTCCTATTTTATTTAAAGGTTTTTTCTTAAGTTCAGAAATGGTCTTAAATAGGTTAAAATTATTTAAAAGCTTAAAAATATTTCAGAAAAATTAGGGATACTCAATGGACATATATTTTCCATATATATGAGTTTCAACATATGGTCATGATCAAAATATTGGACAAAACCTCCCAAAACCATTCCTACTCATTTCAAGGATTTGAAATATTTCTATACGAAATATTTTCAAATAAATCCAGGAAAATTCTAGCATGTCACATGTGAAATTTTTGATGATCTTGCCAAGTACCATGTCATGGAGAATAGTATTACCCCATGAAACCTTCTCAAAACCACTTCTGTCCTTTTTCAAGTTTCAACATTTTTGCACTGTCAAACATGTCCAAATGCTCTCAAACTTGGTGCACATGCTCAAATGGTGTAATAATGCATCTAGACCAAATGGCACAAGTTAAAGAGAAGGTTATCTTGATCAAAGTACCCCAAAACCCTCTCTGTCCAGAACCAAATTTGAACAGGTTTACATTGGCAACTTTCTCATTTTGATCTCAACTTTTGTGGACATGTTCAAATCCTCAAATGATAACACTACACCAAGTGGTACATCAAGGAGAATATATTTGCATGACTAAATCTTGGGAAAGCCATTTCTATTGATTTCTAGGGTTTACCAAAGTTACATTGGCCACTTTGCCCAAATGAGATCATAATTGGTGGAAGGTCCTAATTATATGTGACATTTCACCCTGTGGAGTCTCATGGCAAATGGAAATCATATGCTTGCCCAAACCACCATCAAACACCTTCTGGCAGAAACTTAAAATGCATGTTTCGTCCATTTTCACTAATCTCCATGAGCTCAGCTTGTTCCCACAGCCCCATCTGGTCCTCCTCTAACCCCTGCATCTTTCCCTGCCCGAGGAGCCATGATGATGGGGGTGAAAAGCTCCTTTGCCCTCTCTGGACAGCACCATTTCTCATTCTCTCAACCTCCCTCCTCACTCCAGTGGATCCCCAGGGCATCCAATGCCATTGTCACATTGTTTACTCCCACCTGCAACTCCCAGACACAAGTGGGCGCGTGAGGACGTGAGAAAAAGGCACGGGTGCCGGCCATTTGCGCGCTCTGGAGCACGTCAGCGTGCTCCCGGCCGTTGACGCCGCGCTCCCCCACCACCTCGAGCCTCCCCCTCGCGCCAGTCGAGGTGCCTCGACGTCCGCAACACGCCACCATGCAGGCCCCCTCGTCTCTCCCTCTCTCTCACCTCCTGCGGCGCGTGCCCAGAGCCGCCCGGCTCGGCCAATGCATGGCCTCGTACGCGCGAGCACCAGAGCCTTGCCCCGCTCCTCCTATCTCTTCCTGGCGCCCCACTCGACTCCCACGGACGCCGTAGACAGCCTCTCGCCCTCTCTCCTGGCCTCCCGAGCCGTTGCCGCGGCCACCGGTGCGCCGCGTCCACGGTGAGCCGCGGGTCAGCTACTTAAGGCCTCCCCCAAGCCCCCTCTCTACCCCTTTGGCCCTCTCACCCTCCCGTGCATCCCCTGGACCAACCCACTCCCCTCCTCGCGCCTTCCAACCTCGTCCATGGCCGGAGCCGAGCCGCCGGCCGCCGCTTAAATTCATGGGCCTCGACCCCTCTCTCGTCCCCATGTACACACCCGCACCCTCTCATCACCACCGCCAACTCCCCCGCACTCCATCCCCTCCTCCTCGTGCCTTCCTCGCCTTGCCGAACCCGCCGTCAGCCCCGGTCCGCCGCACCCAAAGCCCTCCCCTTCCCAGGATCCCCCGTGGGCGTGCAACACATGGACGGGTGCACCCCGGCGCGCTGAATCCTCCGGTGTGTCGGGCGCCGCCGTAGGTGGCCTGTGCCGCCCGGGAGAGCGCCGGCGCCGCTCGGCCTCGCCTCCCCTGCCTCTGCTATGTTCGAGTGGGAGGTAGGAGACGGCCTGAGCCCCGGGCCCCGCTCGTCAGCGACCCGGTGGGCGGGCCCCGCCCGTTTAAGTGGAGACGGACAGCGGAAATTCCGCCTCTCCCGTGCGAAGGCGTACTCCGGTTGGGCGCCTTCGACGTCGCCATGTCGTCTACGTGGCCAAGCCGCTGGGCCGGCCCATGGTCTATCTGCCGCCCCGCGCGCAGGAGAAGGTTAAAGCCCTATTCCCTTTCCTTTTTCTTTTCCAGTGAACTTCAAAAATCCATAAATAATTCAAATTAACTCCAAACGTGATGATTCAAATTTCTAAATGTTTCTAAATTCTTGCCCTATCTCATGGTGCTATTTGCACATTTTACCAAAAATATTTCTTTCACAAATAATTAGCAAATCCCATTTTTCCATTTCTGTCATAAACTTTAGAAAATCACAAAGAGCTCAAATTTGATCCAAATGCCATGATTCAAATTCCTAGTTACTTCTAAGTTCATAACTTATCTTTTCAACATTTTTCCTAATACTTTCTGTACCACATAAATTATTGAGCCATTTCTTCATATTTATCAAATTTGCAAATTCATAGGAAATTCATTTGAACTCCAAATCCAGTAAAACCAATTCCTAGATGCTTCTAAAATCATCCTTTGTTAAATGGGTGCCTTTGCTCATTTTTCAAAAATATGTTTCTGTACACTTCTTGCAAATCCATAAACCCTTTGATTCCATCATATGAAAATGTTTAGAAATATCCACTGACCAAATTTCCAATGAAACCACTCTGGTTAATTTTAATATAACCAGAGATGTCCTAGAAAAGTCAAATCAATATTTTTAGAGCACTTTTATTTTCTGCCTAGTTGTGTTGCGTACTATGATTGTTTTGACGTTAGTTGATGAAGTAGACGGAGTACTTGGAGAAGGACAAGAAGATCTCGAGACTCTCATGAACCAGGCAAGCAGCCCTTTGACCATGTCTATGAAACCCTTTTTATGCATGTCATATAGCAATTTATTGTTGTTGCAACGGAATCATGATGAGGTGGTAGCCACTTTGGTGGGTTGCCTCCGTTACTTCCTCATTGATACTTGCATGGTGCATGACCCTACCTCCTTATGAGGGTTATGCCGGTGGGAGTAGATAGGATGCTAAAGTAGTTGCTACGCAAAAAGGGACGGGAATATGCATGGTGATGGAGGCAAAGTATTTTCAAAGGACTTTTCGAAAACACCGTCGGGTGCCACTTATGCCCGAGGGAGATGATGATTTCGGTAGCCACTTGATGACGAAGTGGTGTACCGAGGCAAGTGTGTGTTGTTTTCAAAAACGGATTGGTTTAAGTTGCGACCGTTATTCCAACCTTACATGCGCAACCACTCTACCCTTATATGGGAAAGGGCATTATTGATTACCTAGGCCGATACTAACTTGGAGCCCGCATAACTAGTGACGGGAGAGTTGTTGTCGCGCTCTCTCGGGACGGGGTCGTGCCAGGTAGGGCGGCCATGACTATTTTCACAGGGCACCGGATACACCGTTGTGTCCCCTCTCGGATGTTACGATTTCGAGTGAGTCTCGTATGATGTACATCGTGAGGATACGGAACAACGAGTGGACTCCTTGTTAGTGTCGTCTAGGGAAAGATAGTGATCGGGTGCTTACCCCGGGTACTTGAGGTACCGCGGGTCGTGGATGACACGGAAGTTCCCCGGATCTTGTGGGTAAAGTGTGCAGCCTCTGCAGAGTGTAAAACTATTCGAATAGCCGTGTCCACGGTCAAGGACAGTTGGGTAACCGCTCTTGGGCTACGTCCACTTGTTTACAAACCAGTGTGTGTGGGAAGAACTACTTGGGTCAAGTCAAGGACTTGACATGATTGAGTTGGGTTGGTGCCCACTCTATTTATGTTGATATCTGTTACATGTCCTCTTGGTTACTTAAATTCCCCTGATGCATGTCTTACAAGTTGTTGAACATGTCATTGCACTCAAAACTAGCGTTCCGCAAAAATTTACCTATATCATGCATTGTTGTACCTTGAACCAAAACATGGGTTGCTTGCGAGTACATTCAAAGTACTCATTGGCTTGCCACTGGTTATTTTATTGGCCAGGCATGGAAGAACATGATATGTAGAAGAATACTGTGGTGACGAACATGCGATCTAGGACGCTTCCCAGTCAGAATGCCTGTAGGGTTAAGGCAGATGACATGGGTCCAATTTATCGACGAAGATTTCCGCTACAATGTTATACTCAAGACTTGAACATAAAGGTCCTACTTGTGTAATACGGTATGTATGGATGTAACACTCTTGTTATTCAGCTTCTATGTGTTCAGTGAGCATTGATCTCTGGGATCACTGTACACGTGCATTCGGTGATCACGACTTATGAGTCGGGGTCCCCACACGACGCCATTCACCGTAGCCACCACATCCTCCTCAACCTCTCTCCACGCCCAGAAGCTCCGCCACTTCGTCCTCGACCCCCTCACTGAGCCACGCATCGCCGGATGCTCTGTTGCCTCGCCACCGACCCGTCTTCCCCGCGCACGGCTGTCGTATCGCCATCATCATTATGTTGCCGTCCGTGTCTCCCCAAGCTCAAGAGCTGCACCAGAAGACTCGCCGTGAGCCCCGCCATCTTTCCCCCTTCTCCCATGTTCATTTGCGTGCTATAGGCGTGCTAGCCACCAGACCCGAGAGCTCACCGCCGCCGCGCTCGTCGTCGTCGGCGAATAGGCTAGCAACCTTCGCGTCCGAGCACTGCTACGTGTTGAGCATGCTCCCAGAAACCCAACACCACCATCAGCTAGTCCTCCCGTGCACCACAACATCGACCCCGAGCTTGACCGAACTCCGGCCACCGCGGACTTGCTTGCCGCCGTTGTTTCCGGCCACCCCAGCACCTACCGCTGCCACCACTTGATGCGCGCCGCTGCGTGTGTTCGACCGCAACAGACCACGACCAAAATGATGCCCTGTGGCTCGTTTCCGAAGCCCTCCGCCGTATCTGTCGTCACCGGCGGGTTTGACCTCGCTTGGCCGGGGTTTGACTTCCCCCTGACTCACTGACGTGTGGGCCCCAGGCCACTAACTAAACTAGTTTAGTATTAGTTTAACAGTAACTAAACTTAGTTAGTTTAACTAATTGCTGACACATGGGACCCACTGGTCAGTTTGACCTAGACCACCCCGTTGACCTGCTGACGTCATAGTGACGTAGTGCTGACGCAGTAACTCTTTTTCTGGATTTATTCTTATACAGGAAATTCCAAAAAATAGCCAAAACTTATAAAAATCATAGAAAATCAACCGTAGCTCCAAATCAAACAAATTATATATGAAAAATGATTAGAAAAGTCCAATATATCCATCTGCACCATTTGCATGCATGTTAGAGCAACTTATGTCCTATATTAGGACAATTCAATTAAATGGCATTTAAGAAAGCACATATGGAGCTTGAATTTGAACCTAGTGTTCAAACCAACTCCATTTAACTTGTTGCTAGTTGCATTAGGCCAATCCACAACATATTGCCATGTCACATTCATGCATCATATTGTTGCATGGCATTGATTGTGTTTCTCCTTTGTTTGTCGGTGGTTGTTCCCTCTAGATAGACGTGTTCCGACGACATGATCAATGACACCGATGAAGAGCTATACTATCTTCACAAGTGCCAGGCAAGCAAAACCCCCTTGTTCATTCCGATACAACCCACTCTCTCGCTCCTGCTCTCTTTTACTGCATTAGGACAACATCGATTCAACTATTACATGCTGCGGTAGCTGAACCCCTTTTCCTCTGCATGACCTGTCATTGCCATAGTAAATTGATGAAACCCACTAGCATGAGTAGGAGTTGTTTGAGCCCTAATGTGCCTACTCATTCATGCTTGTTTGTCATGCCTACTACTGCTTAGAGTTGAGTCGGGTCTGATTCGTTGGGAATGAATTGGAATGGTGATGAACATGTCCTGCTGTGTGTGAGCTAACTGTGTGAACACGATTTGGTAAAGGTAGTGGTGAGAGGCCATGTAGGAGTACATGGTGGGTTGCCTCATTGAAACCATCCTCAGGAACTGAGTTATGTGTTTGTGATCTATGAACAGCTACTACCACACATTGGCCCCGAAACCAATGGACACTCTTGACTTATTAACTGCCCTTGCCCTCTGTCCAGGAGTTGCAACTAGTTTCTGGTGTTTGCATTATATGTGTTGGAGGCCGTGCGTAACGCTGACCCTAAGGGTGGGCTATGATGCGGTAGATACACCATGGCCCGGTGTACTGAGCGCCCATTTGGTGTCTCGGGAACCCTGCACACATCGTTTGGGGCTGTGAGCGAAACTCCGGCCGGATCTCCTCGCGGATGGAACCCGAATAGGCGATAAACCTGGACTAGAGACTTGTGTGGTTAGTCAGGTCGTGGCTGACTCCCTCGCCAGGCTTCCCCTTGAGGGTTGCCGAGATACACCATGTGTACATGGTGGTAAGTGGCGAGACCGTGTGTGAAGAAGTACGCCCCGCAGGGTTATAAATTATCTATTCGAATAGACATGTCCGGGGTAAAGGACTTCTGGGTTGCCTATACAGTTCATAGACAAGTGAAAGTGGATACTCTAAAACTCGCAAGATAAGAGTGAGTGCTATGGATGGCCTTCTCGTAGGGAGGCGGGAGCGGATCCATAGTGGTGTATTGATATGGTGAATATGTGGACTCGTGTGCGCCACCTCAAAAGAGTTAATTGCAGTCGTAGATCAGGATAGCCACCGAGTCAAAGCTGGCTTGCTGCAGTCAAACTCCACCACCCACTTTATTGATACTGATGCATATGTAGCTAGTTATGATGTAAGTCTTGCTGGGTACATTTGTACTCACGTTTGCCTATTTTATGTTTTGCATAGAGACGTCAGTCTCGCTAGTAGTTCCGCATGGACTTCGTCGTTTATCTTGTTACCTCAGCTACGATATTGTGCCCTCGGCAGGATCTAGTAGATAGTCAGGCTTCTCAGACTTCTTCATTTGTAGTTGTCTGTACTCAGGCAAGTTAAGCTTCTGCATGTGCTTGTTGCTTGTATGCTCTGTATGTTGGGGTCATGAGAGCCATGTTTGTAATACTTGGCTCCTCGGAGCCTAATGAATAAATACTTGAGTCGTAGAGTTATGTTGTGATGCCATGTTGTATTTACACATATCGAGCATATTGTGTGTATGATTGAAATGCTTGGTATGTGTGGGATTCGACAACCTAGTTGTTTATCCTTGGTAGCCTCTCTTATGGGGAAATCTAGTCTTGTGCTTCCATGAGCCAAAGTAGTCCGCTACAGCCCGGTTCACCAGAGTCCTGCTAGCCCGGCACTACTGCTCCGGAGCACTTGACTGGCCGGCATGTGATTCAGTCCGTTCCTGTGTCTGTCCCTTCGGGGAAATGTCACGCGGTGACATCCAGAGTCCTGCCTAGCCTGCTACAGCCCGGTTCACTAGAGTCCTGTTAGCCCAGTGCTACAGCCCGGATTCGCACGCTGCTGATCGACATGCTCGATGTTGATTCATGTATGCCTGTCCCCGTAAGTTAGTGCCACTTTGGGTTCACGACCAATCATGTCGGCCGAGGTTCTCTGTCATATGGATGCTAGCGACACTATCATATACGTGAGCCAAAAGGCGCAAACGGTCCCGGGCCATGGTAAGGTGACACCCGTGGGAATACCGTGCGTGAGGCCGCAAAGTGATATGAGGTGTTACCGGCTAGATCAATGTGACTTGGAATCGGGGTCTTGACAGCGTTGGTATCAGAGCCTGACTGGCTGTAGGATTACCAAGCCAAACTGGTCGAAGTTGTGTCTAGAAATGCTTTAGTTATATAAGGGAATTGATTGTGGAAGGGAACGTAAGGCTCTTTTTACTCCTTTACCTTATGCAGAGCCTATAGTGAAGGCCCCTCCCTTGCTGTCCTCCGCGACAGGAACCTTCTTGGTCTGCGGCGGCTTGGCTCCGGATCTCTTGCTCTTGTCGACAGAGCTCTCCGGCACGTCCTCAATGGTAGCACAACACTCTGAGGAGGTGCGCTTGCCGGAGTGGGTGCGAGAGGTCTTGTCGGGCTCCTTCTTTCCTCTCGGGCCCTCGGCCGCAGGAGCAGGTGCCTTGATGGCAGCTACTGTCACTCCTTCCTGGTAGAGCTGGTCGGCGCAGATCAGCGCGTGCTTCTTATCTGAGGGGACGGAGATGATGGTCAACGGTCCGGGCATCTTCAACATGTTGTAGGCGTAGTGTGACGCCGCCATGAACTTGGCCAGTGCCGGGCGGCCGAGGATCCCGTTGTAGGGCAAGGGGATCTCGGCTACGTCAAAGACGATCTTCTTCGTTCTGTAGTTCAATTATCCTCCAAAGGTCATGGGCAGTGTGACCTTTCCCTTCGGCTGGCTCCTCCCCGGATTGACCCCTTGGAACATGCCCGATTCCTCGAGGTCTCGGTTAGGGATTTGCAACCTTTTGATCACGACAGGCGAGATCAGGTTCAGGCCGGCCCTACTGTCAACCAACATCTTGTTCACCCTGAGATTGAGTATTGTTGGCGAAACCAACAATGGCAAACACCCGGCCGCGGTAGTGCGATCAGGGTGGTCCTCGGCGCAAACATGAGGGGCGTGCTGGACCTCTTTAGGGGCTTCTGGGTGTCGAACGACGGCTCCGTTGCTGTGACCTCTCGCACCCACCGCTTGAGCTGGCGGCGAGAGTTATGCAGCGAGGCGCCGCCATCGACGCACATGGCCTCCATAGCCTTCTGGAACCCTTGCTCACCGGACTCGTCGTCCTCGTCGAGATCGTCGTCTTCTTGTTTCTTGTCGCGGCCCCGGGCAGGCCTCTCCTGCTGATTGTCCTTGCCGGGGCGGCCTCCTTGGCCGCCATGCTTCTCGCTGGACCCCTCAGCACCATCTTGGTCCTTCTCCTTGGCCCGCCTTTCGTACTCAGCCTTTTGCTTCTCAGCAAGCAGCTCGACTTGTCAGCAGTTCTGGAGATCGTGACCCTTGGTGTGGTGGATCTTGTAGTATTGCTTGCCGGAGCTTCCTGGCTTGTCGGTGGCCGCCAAGGCCCGGCAGGCGGCGCACACGGCAATTCCCTTGCCGGGGGCGTTTGCCTTGACCTTCTTGCCGGCACCGGTGTCGTCAGATCCCTCGTCAGCAAGCACAACCTTGCCCTTGCGTTTCTTGTTGCGACGCCGACCCTTCTTCGTCGGGGCGGCGGCGTCCTCATCGGTAGAGTCGGTTTTTGCGTCGGCGTCTTCACCGGGGTACTTCCTTCCCTCTTCAACCCGGGCGCACCTGTCAGCCAGAACATAGAGCTCGGCCACGTCCTTAACCTGGGTCATCGCCAACACCTCGCGCATCTTGCGATTGCGCACGTTCTGATGGAACGCGCTAATCACAGCGGCGGGATGAACGTCAGGGATGTTGTACTGCACCTGGCTGAATCTCTAGATGTACTTGCGCAGGGTCTCCCCTTCCTTCTGGGGAATGATATGCCGATCACTGGCCTGGCCATGAGCTTGGTGGCCTCCTGTGAAGGCGCCAACGAACTCATGCCACAGATCTGACCAGGAAGAGATGGAGTCCGCCGGCAAGTGCATCAACAAAGACATTACATTGGGTTTGAGCGCCAGCGGGAAGTAGTTGGCAAGCACCTTGTCATTGTGAGCCCCAGCGGCCTGCATCGCAATGGTGTAGATGCTGTGGAACTCGGACTGATGGGTCTTGCTGGTGTACTTCTCGCCGACGTCGGGCTTGAACGTGTGGTGGGACGGCCACTGGAACTGCCTCAGCTCATGGGTAAAAGCCGGGCAGCCCAACTCGTAAGGTAGGCCACCAGGCTCCCCCGGTGCCGGGTGGTCCGTAGCATGTCCCGCCCACTTGTCCGACTGGCAGCGCGTTTCACGCCGACGCTCGGCGGTGGTTCGAGCGTCTTCGTGAGCTCGCTCCCGAAGAACCTCACGCTGGTTGTCGTGGATTTGTCACGGCAGATGTCCTTAGTGTCAGGACTTAGTCGCGAGGCCAACGCATCTATGTGGTAGCTTGAGAGGGGTTGAGTGGAACGAGAGACGCAGGGCGGATCAACACGCAAGACGAGGATTTAGACAGCTTCGGGCCCCGGGAAACATCATCCGGTAATAACCCTACATGCTGTTTGAGGCTAGGTCTCATTATCATCCCGAGGGAGACGCCGTAAACCGGCTCTTGTGTCTAGCCCTAGAGATTGTTGTTTGCTTGTCGCTTGTAACTTCTAACCTGTCCCTCTTTGGGGAGCCCCGCCCCTCCTTATATATGTTGAAGGGGCGGTTTACATGTGGAGTCCTATTAGGATTAGGACTAGTCTATCTCTAATACAAACCGGATACAAGTCCTGGTCTTAACTCTTTGTATGATAAATATTACTTTCCTCTTAAACCGGCCCACCATAGTTGAACCGGCCTTCTAGGCCTTGGGTCTTGTCATCCGTCTGATCCGCCCATCGGTTTACCAGTGAGTCATAACGACCAAGCGGATTGCTTGTAAACCGCCAAGGTCAGGGCGGGTCTTCAGATAAACCGCCAAGTCCGGCCGGGTTAACTTCCGGCCGGTTTACACCGCGGGGTATATCCCCGACATTAGCCCCCAAGTTTAGCTTGGATTTATCCATGGTAAACTTATGCTGCAAATAGACATAAGAACAAATTTTGACAGGTTGTACTCCGGGTTAAGAATTCTTGTAAACCGGCACCTGATCATCCTTAAGTCCTTGTCATTTCCTCCTTCTAGAAAATCCAGGTCAATAAGCCAGCGTCATACTCAATTTGCTGACATTGGTTTCTCACAGAAAAATATTGTGAAGAAATAATCCACTTGAGTCGGCTTCCAAAACGCCGGTTTAAGAAATATTGGTCTTGAAATATTCATCTGATATTCAGCCGGTTTGAAGATGATCCCGGTCTTGAAAACTTGCCGGTTTAACATTACCAAATGGCCGGGTTATAAAAACTGATGACCCCGGATTATGATTGTTGCAGACACCGGTTCATGATTGTTGCCAACATCGGTTTATGATTATTGATGACACCGGGTTGCAGCCACAGGGTCATAATGATTGGTGACGCCGGGTCAATCTAACTTGCTCAACAGAGAATTTGAAAATCTTTCTTCGATAATAATATAATACCTGTAGCCCCCAAGTGCCGGGTTGTCTTGCTTGCAGCAACCTGGGACTTGTAATTGATTGATGCCCATAAAATTTCAACCAATGTAGCCCCCAAGGGCCGGGTCATTATGTAATTATCAGCAGGGACTTTGTAAGTATAATCTTGTAAACTTTGAACAGCAATGTGTAGCCCCCAAGGGTCGGCTCAGTAAGATAATATTGAGCTGGGACTTTGATATATACTTCTATGAAAATAACATCATATGATGTAACCCCTCATCATGGGGCTTGAATCCACGTCCACAAGGTTAAGAGCCTTGTGCTTTACCAACTGAGCAGTAGACCCTTCAATATAATAGATAAAAAGCTTTGTACCTTCAATAGTTGGCAGGAGCAATTGGTAGCCCCCAAGTGTCATGGTGCATGCTTGCAGCGACATGAGACTTGCATATTTGATATAATCTCAACTTTGAATAATGTAGCCCCCAAGTGCCGGGTTGTAAGCCTGCAGCAACTCGGGACTATTCCTTCAATTGTAGAAAATGATAACCATTGCGCTAAAGCGACTTTGAAAACCTTAATCATAATATTAATAACCATAATAAAAATCCAGCCATGTTGGCTATTCAAGATAATATAATCTGGTATGAAAACCTTATTCATCCAATATCATAATGAAAATTCAGCCAAGTTTGGCTATTTGAATAATATAATCCAATAATTTATAAGCGCATGATTCCAATGGCGCAATCCAAATATATACTGGCGACTTATAGTCCAAAGCCAGACCGGTTTAATAAACCCCGGATAATTTCTCATCATATATTGGCAACTTATCGTCTTCAAGCCAGGCCGGTTTAATAAACACCGGTGATTTATAATCATGCTTTATTCAACCTGTTTCTGCATACAACAAGTTTAAAGTGTCCTGGCGGTTTACCGCTGGACAGGTCATAATGCCCAACATATAATCCAGGTTTATAACCAAGGCTGCGCTTAAGAATAATCAAATATGAAATATATCATACCTGTGATATAGTCGGTTTACCAACTTTTTGTAGTAAGAGTGATAACCCCAATCTTGAGTAATGATAACTCCTTCCATATTGTGCCGGTTTATGATAAAACCGTACCGGGCTGTGATAAACACCAGCTTAACAATATTTAATACTGGTGACTTGTAGTCAAACCAGACCGGGCTGATAGTCTCCGGATTATAACTTGATCATGTACTCACAACTTGTAGTTGAAAGCCGAGCCGGGTTGATAAACACCGGTTTACTCCATTATAGGATGG
This sequence comes from Aegilops umbellulata, assembly GCA_032464435.1. Classification (NCBI taxonomy): domain Eukaryota; kingdom Viridiplantae; phylum Streptophyta; class Magnoliopsida; order Poales; family Poaceae; genus Aegilops; species Aegilops umbellulata. Next base: position 139,288,954 of record CP136056.1, read on the forward strand.
TAACAGAAAACTAAACCGGGCAGATAATCTCTAGATTATAATTTGATTATGCACTCACAACTTGTAGTTGAAAGCCGAGCCGGGTTGATAAACACCGGTTTACTCCATAATAGGATGGTAACAGAAAATCAAACCGGGCAGATAATCTCCGGTCTAAAAATGGACCGTGTTCCGCCAATTTAGCTGTTTTGAACCGGTACAAAATACTGTCGGTTTAAAAAACGCAAATAAAATAGCAACTTCTCAAGAAAGGCTATTAAAGCAAAAGCAATGGCAACAATTTTTTGCAAAAGAAGAGCTCTACTGAGCTTGGTCAGATGGAATTACCATGGTCAGACGCAACCAAGCCCCCCGAAGGCGTAGCAATGGTGCCAGTCAGCCAGGACCCCAAAATGACGCGTGGCGTTACGCCGGCCAAATGGCATTGCATTGGTTCGGATTCGACCAAGCCCCCAAGTGACTCAGTGGCCTAGGGCCGATCAAGTGGCATTGCATTGGTTCGGACACGACCAAGCCCCCAAATGACTTATTGGCTGTTTAAAAGCCGATCAGAAGGCATTACCATCATCAAGACATGACCGAGCTCCCATAAGGTGTAACTACGGTTCAAGTCGATTAGGTCCCCAACTGACTTAGTGGCAAATGTGCCAGCCAGAAGGCATTACCGTCGTCAAGACATGACCAAGCTCCCAGGAGGTGTAGCTACGGTTCAAGTCGACTAGGTCCCCAACTGACTTTGTTGCTCTTCTATGAAGCGACCTCAAGGGGTAAGCCGGAGGTTGCCCTAAAGCGAATCCACTCCGTGTAACCACACATGATATAAAGAATAGATACCCCGCTTTACAAAGCGGGAGCCCCCATGTGATAAATAATATGTCAAGCCAATAAGGTCGGATACCCATGTTTGAACCGCGCATCATGGCAGCAGGTCCTCTTCGGTAATTTTTAACTTTTTTGCAAGAGGTAAATTCTTCTTGAACCAGGATCTTGAACCGGATATTGAAAGCTTCAAAGCTGTGGGAGACATCTTTCCCTTGAACCGGATTTTAAACCGGAACCTTCATTTTCAGCCGGAAATTTTCTGACGGCCTTTAAGCTCGAATTTGCGAGAAGTTAATTCCTTTTTGAACCGGACATTGTTAAACCGGATCTGAGCGCTTCAGAACTTTGTGGGAGAATAGATTTCTCTTGAACCGGATTGTAAACCAGATATTTGAGAGCTTCAATGATACTGACTTCCCTTCAGCCAGGTTTCAAACCGGAATCCTTTCTGATGATCCAGACTTCTTCATTGAGTCGGGATTTTGTAACTGTCATATACTTTCTAAGCCGGAAATTTTCTGTCGGCCTTTAAATTTTCATCAATATAACAGTAGCATCCGGGATCGGGTTATCTTTCCCTCCATCGTCCTGGGTTTCTTAAACCGGCTGAAACTGGCAAGCTTTGTTGAGTCATTTCATCGTAGCCCTCGATTCTCAAGGTCACTCGAGGAGTTGGCTTGAGATTCTCCATATTCGACCGTGATATAAACCGGTATAACTTGTATATCATTGGTGTTGATAACACGATGTGAATACACAGAAGGTTGAGGTGACTGCGGCGGGTTGTAAATGATCCCGTATGAACCGTGTCAGCAACTTGGCCAATGGTTCCTTCCAACTGGTGATTTGAAGTTAACCAAACTGTAGTGGCGGTGACTTGTGCGCCTGCCCATTGATCCATCCAGTGCAGACGGCGGTTGATGATAATTTGCTTCCAATTTGAAAGAAAATCGGGCTACCCAAGCTGTGACTTGTTCGTACTCAATAAATGGCTCGCGCAGACAGGTGCGGCCCGGTATGTTGATGTAGACCGGACTGCGGGGGATGGCAGCCTGTGCATGCGCTATTGGGTAATTCGTATGGTCCTGACGAGTTGACGCGATCTGGATCGCGATATAAACCGGCACGGGTTATCCAATAGCTCAGTGATATAATAATCCCCTTTTTGCAACAGACAATTTGTCCTGATATGTTAGCCGGAAAATATCCACCGCAGTGAAACTGAAATCAATCATGGCAAGTCAGCCATGCGAACAGACAGATGAACCGGTCGCGGCATTGTAAACCGGTGCGGAGCAAGTAGTCCTCCGCGCCGCAAACCAGCGCGGTCGCGGGAGACGGCCACGGTGTTGTAAACCGGTGCGATCGCGAGAGTCGGTTACGACGCTGTAAGCCGGCACAGACGGGCGAGTCAATCGCAAGTGCAGTAAACCGCACGGACGGGCTAATTGCGGGCGCGGTCCCGGTAAGCTGTTGTAAACCGGACCACAGGGACGGCGACTTGCGCATGCTCATTCATCGGGTGGTATGACACGGACGAAACGCCGATGCAGAATATTGCTAGCGCGTGCTCCGTATCCGTGGTATAAACCACATTTGTAATGAATAATGGTCCTGTATATAAAATATACAAATCAAAGTAATTGTTCTCAAATAAAACATGCTGAAAAAATACGTAAGGAGGATAGCACCTGATGTTTTTATGGATTATCGAACCAGTCTTGTACGTGGCTTGATTTTCTTGTGTGAAGTAGGCCAAGTGCCTAAGCATGCATCCGTGCAATCACTCACAAACCGGTGGTAATCCTCGGATAGGAGGAACAGGCGAGTCAACGGAGCAGAGGACGGTTCACCCGCAACGGATGTGGTTTGTAGTAGAGGCCGGCCGGTTTGGCTCAGGGCGCGACGGCGACTCGGACAGGAAGCGACTCGCGGCCCAAAGTGGCAGAGGGATCCGGGGTAGTTTCTTGTAAGGGAGCCCCGACAAAGGCAGCTTGATGCGGCCGGTGACTCGCCATGATGGTAGCTTGATGCAGTAGTCGGAGGAGGTGAAGTAAAGCGAGGCCGGGGCGGCTCAAGGCCAGGCCGGTTCAACGTCAGGGCCTGTTCGCGGCAGCTCGAGGTGAGGGGAGGCCGTGACGATGGTTCGGACCACGCGGCAGCGACTTGGCGGCGATTCCGGCGAGGCGCTCGGCGGTGACCCGGCGGCAAGGTCCGAGACGGCAGCTCAGGTAGGGCAGAACCGGCGCCGTCCGCGGGCAGAGGCAACCCGGCTAAGGCGGGGATTTAATCCGGCCGTGAAGGTGACTTTATTGAACCGTGTTTCCGAGATTACCAAAGCAGAAACGGCTCGGCATCGGCTGCGGAGAAGCGCCGGCGAAACTTGAAGGCTGGAAGCAGAAGGGTGACGGAAAGGCTCACTATAGCGACTCCGGTCAGCGGCAGCTTGTAGAAAGCAATTTGTAGGCCAGCCGGCGGTGGCTCGCGGCGTGAAGGCGGCGGTTTAGGCAGATGGCGGCTCGGCTCCGCTGCGGTTGAGGGGGGAGCCACGGCGCAGCAGGAGAAGCGCTGGCGAGTCAACGGCGATGACCGGCCCGGCGGTGTAGCGGCTCGGAACAAACAGGCGGTTCAAGGGTGCAGGCACAGTTGATGGATGAGTCCGGGTTACGGACGGCTCTGTTTCCTTTCCTTGACTCTTTGCTTGGTCTTGATGATTTTTTTTATATTCCAATTTGCTGCAGCACGTCCGGCCCTCCGATCTGGCTTAGTTCCGATGTCTATCTTGTTTTCAACTCGATTTCGCCGGATCATCTAGACGTAGAGGCGCATCCTGCTGTATAACTCCAACTTTAATCCAAAAAGCCATGATCTGTCGGCTCTGCCTATGGCTATCCCAAGCCGGTTTATCCTGTGTGATTTCCCCTGTGCCGATTCAACTGATTAATCCCAAGCTTCTCGATCCCTGGGAGAGATCCCTCCAAGAACTCAACACCACCGTGCGCAGGCCCCACGGTGGGCGCCAACTGTCGTGGATTTGTCACGGCAGACGTCCTTAGTGTCAGGACTTAGTCGCGAGGCCAACGCATCTATGTGGTAGCTTGAGAGGGGTTGAGTGGAACGAGAGACGCAGGGCGGATCAACACGCAAGACGAGGATTTAGACAGCTTCGGGCCCCGGGAAACATCATCCGGTAATAACCCTACATGCTGTTTGAGGCTAGGTCTCATTATCATCCCGAGGGAGACGCCGTAAACCGGCTCTTGTGTCTAGCCCTAGAGATTGTTGTTTGCTTGTCGCTTGTAACTTCTAACCTGTCCCTCTTTGGGGAGCCCCGCCCCTCCTTATATATGTTGAAGGGGCGGTTTACATGTGGAGTCCTATTAGGATTAGGACTAGTCTATCTCTAATACAAACCGGATACAAGTCCTGGTCTTAACTCTTTGTAAGATAAATATTCCTTTCCTCTTAAACCGGCCCACCATAGTTGAACCGGCCTTCTAGGCCTTGGGTCTTGTCATCCGTCTGATCCGCCCGTCGGTTTACCAGTGAGTCATAACGACCAAGCGGATTGCTTGTAAACCGCCAAGGTCAGGGCGGGTCTTCAGATAAACCGCCAAGTCCGGCCGGGTTAACTTCCGGCCGGTTTACACCGCGGGGTATATCCCCGACACTGGTCGCGGAGGGTCCATGGATCGGACGACGCTATGGAGATGTTATCACCAGCGTCGTCGTGACAGGCCGATACCCGCAGCGGCTGGCGAGGAGGAGGAGAATGCACCATGGCCGCAGCTCCCCCGGTCCTCCCAGCGCCAGCATGTGGTGGTTCGGTGGAGCGCCGAGCCAAGGGCCCCACCGGTCGCACGATCGTCTTTGTTCGCGATGGCGACGAGGCTCCGGATAGTGGCCCTCCACTCACCGAGCTTCTCCACGGCAGGAGGGAAGTCGAGGAGGAGCTGCGCGCGCGCCAAGGCTTCGGCTGGCGTGGGTGGTGGTGACAGCTGAGTTGATCGCGGCGCGCTTCGAGTTCTAACCATGTTAGAAGGAGCTCCGTCACGACCCAGCGGCTGCGAGCCACTTTCACCAGCGCTTCGGCGAGCGTGTTGAGCTCCTTCGTCTTGCCGATGACGCACAGGGCTCTTCCCACGGCGGTGCCCAGGGTCACCAACGTGGTGACGCTGCTCGGCGTGCACACCATGGGAAGAACGCGCGGTGCTCGCCGGTGTATGCGTCCTGGAGGTCGCCGCACCGCCCGGAGTCGGCACAACGACACCCCCGGAGGGCCCCGTGCTGCCTGCTGGGGGCCCAACTCCGTCCTTGGGTCCGGCAGCGTGCAGCCGGTCGTCTGGTGCACGAACGATGCCGCTCGCCAAGCTCCAACTGGCTGGGTGGTGCCGGTGCTCGTGGGCTATGGCCCGAGTCCTGTCCGCGACCGGTCCGCTGCTCGTCCGCACCGGCACGGGCTGTTGGGCCCCCAACGAGCCGATCGTCGTGGCCGTCTTCTTCTTAGGGGCCATGGCGACGAAGAATCTCTAGGCTAACTACCAGACCAGATTCTCACAAACGCGCCCCCTACCTGGTGAGCCAAACATGTCGGTGGGAAACGACACCTAAGGGATCACAAGAATCCCTACTGCGGTTGTGGGGCACGGGGTTGAGAGAAGAGCAGGTCTAACCGAGAAGCACGTGGTTCGTTTATCCAGGTTCGGGCCGCGAGGATGCGTAAAACCCTACTCCTGCTTTGGTGTGTGTATTCTGTGTTCTTGAGCTAGCTACGGGGTGTGACGAGCTCCAAAAAGCCGAATCCTTCTCCTGGTCGCCTCGGGCCTCCTTTTATAGGTGAAAGGGGCTGCCGCAGTGGCACACAGGAGGTGGAAAGGTCTACAGTGGCATGAGGTCATCCCTCGTATTACAGGACAAGGTGCATTTAATGCATCAGTTAGGTGTCCTCTTACTTTATCGGGGGTGGGGGCGCGGCCCGTCCCGTCCGTCGCCGCTCCTCCAGGCTTCGACATGCGCCCTAGCCAGCGGTGCATGCAGTGCCATGTAGGAAGGTAGGCAGCTGAGGTGGCGCGGTGGTGGAGCCTCCATGAAGGGTTGCATGTAGCCACGCAGGTGCCTGCCCAGATGGTTGGGTCGGCAGCTGCATGCGAACGGCGGTGGAGACTTGTCGGGTGCGGGCCTGATGGTGGCCCTGCTGGCACGCTTGGGGAGGGCCTTGCCGGGTGACCCGACAATGGTCTTGACGTGGCACGCAGGCGTCCTCGGCAAGGATCTTGTCGGGGGTCTTGTGGGTTCCTTCGGCGAGGATGGCTGCCTTCCCATCCTCACTTAATCTTGACTATTCTTTGTCTTCACAAAGATCTGCATGCCACCACAGAGGTGCCTCCCGAGCCCTGTATCAACACATGTGTTGAGTGTTGGTGGGCTTGAGGGTGGCTCGCTCGGCTGGCGTGGGTGAGCTGCCCCGGCAAGGGTCTTGCCGGGGCCGCCCCGGCAAGGATCCTTGCCAGGGAAACCTGCTTCGCCTATCTAAACTTTCTGGCCTTGGTCCTTGTCGTTACTTTGCTTCGTCTTGGGCTTCGGTCTTACCTTGGCTCAGCTCCTCCGCTCTACTTGGTGTGGCCGTGGGCATGGCTCCGACTGCTCGTGCATAGATAAAGGGGTACAAAAATGTGCCCATAGTTTTGTACACCGACAGGGGTGTAGCGTACCGCAAAACAGAGGAAACAGTTTTCTATTGGAGCGCCTATAGTCGAAACGGGGTCCTGTTCATCCACCATCTACTGACTCGCTGTAGCCTCCACCTGCCACTGTTCATCCACCGTCGACTTCCTCCAGCCTCCACTGGCTACTGTTCATAGAGCCTCCATGGGGTCCTATTCATCCACCCAACCGGCTAGGGTGTGGTGGCCTCCTCAGGGTCCTGTTTATCCAGCGGCAATGGCCTACTACCACTGGGTCATGTTCATCTAACCCTCGTCGGGAACTGTTCATCTGCAGCCAACCAACTGGCTCGACTCACCATGTCTTGACTCGTTCTACGTAACGCGCGCATGATAGCAATGATCACTATTCATCGAGAGGAAACCCAACACCGGCTGGCTACATCTCGCATGGGGGCTCGATCGGCTTTTGTAAGCAGCAGCAGTGATCGATCACTCCGTTTTAGTGAGTAGCAGCAGCGAAGGAATCGCTTAGGTTCAGTCAGTAGCTAATGAATCGCTCGGGTTTAGTTAACAGCCAAGGAATCGATCGCTCAGGTTCAATAGCATAGCTAGCAATGCGATCATTTTGGTTAATCTAGAGCCCAACGCCTCACCGCACACACGTGCTTACGTGTATGAGAGAAACGCGCAAACCTCCGTGCATCACTCGGCCCCGACCACCCACCGTAACAGGGAACTCCCTAATATTTTCCTCGCCTTCGCTTCTACCATGATTTTTTCGGTCAGGGACGGCCCAAAGAATGTCATGCAGGTGTGATGCCAGCCCGCCCAGGACAAAAAGCCCATTTCCTGTCATGATTTTTTGTCATAGAAGTAGGAGCCCACCACATCTATGATGATACATGCTTTTGTCAAAATTATTGTCATAGAAGTGTCATAAGCATGACTAAAAAATTTCCTTCGGCCCAAAATGTCACATATGTGTCTTTTTTGTAGTGTATACAGGTCGAGGCCACCGACATTCAAGAGTCCGGGTTAGGTCATGATCTGTGACCGATCCTAACTGTCGGATTCAGCGCTCCGCAGACCCAGGAAGGTTCAAACTCTAGGGTGTATGCGAAGATCTCAACCTCTCCAGTCTCTTTCTTGCCACCCTATGGAGTAGCCTCGTCGGACTTGCGCGGGGCGGGAAGAAGATGAACATGGTAGTTTACCCAGGTTCAGGCACCTTGTGGTGTAAAACCCTACTCCTACTTTGTGGTGGATTGGCCTCGCGAGTGACCTCGCGATGGCCTGACGAGGAGGTTGAAGATGAACCGGTACAGTGGTTTGAGTGACCTCGCGAGTGCTCGAGATGTGACGGTGGAATCGATCGACCCCCTCCTATGGTCGTGGCTAACCTATATTTATAGTGGCCTGGGTCCTCTTCCCTCAAAACTTAGGCGGGAAGGGATCCCACAGTGGCCAATTCAAAAGGGGACAAGTAGTACATCTAATCCTGATGAAAGGTGGTCTTCGCCTGCAAAGCTTCTGGTCGTGGCGGAGCGGTGGGCTCGGCGATGACATCCGTCCTGCAAAACTTGTGGTCTTGCTCCTATTACACTAGAATGGAAACCTTTGGAGGACTCCTCGGGAACCCATGCCTGTAATTGCTCCCTTAGCATCGAAAGGGAAACTGCCTCCTCTACACCCGCTGGCGCACGCTTGGGCTTGGTCGTCATGGCTCATGTCATCATAGCCTTGGGAGGCTAGGTACTTGCATAGAAATCTCCGCTCCTCTGGAGGCATCCTGGGGAGGGCGCTCCTCTGGAGGCATCCTAGGGAGGGCGCTCCTCTGGAGGTCTTGGTGTTATCCGGCTCGCGAGTCCAGGGGGCCCTCGCGAGGTTCTTGTCTTGGTGGCCTTGACGCTCGGTTGTACCAGGCCATCGATGGAGCCGCACTATTTGCCGCAGGCAAGCAGGTCTGGGCACCCTCGATCCCAGAACGCAGATAGTATCCCCCGGGCCCAAGGCGCGCTCGGGCTAGCATCGAGGCGAAGCTGAGGCGTAAGGGCAAAGCGCCGTAGGCCCCACATCATCTGCGGGCCAGGCTCGACGCATGGCGCGTGACGAGGCGCGGATGCCTCCACTTCCTAATGCCGCCTCGGCAACTCCCTAGGATGACAAAAGATTGGTGTCCGCCGCTAAGCCGTCATTGCTTCCCCTTGCCATGCTCCAGATCCCCTTCTCCCTGTTGAGGGCTTCTCCAGTTCCAATCGCACTCCGCCCCTATGGGATTGTGGGTTCCAGCAAAACTCTCAAGGTTCGAACTCTAGGGTGTGCACGAAGATTTTGCTTTAAATATAATCTAGAGGTGTTTGTCGGATTGCCGGTTCTGGAAAAACCCTTGAGGTTCGAACTCTGGTGTGTGCACAAAGATCTCTCTCCCCCTAGCTCACACTCTCACAATGATCTCAAAGCCTAGCTCGCCGAACCTGATGAACAAGGGACACAAGAGTTTATACTGGTTCGGGGCACTGATGTGGTGTAATACCCTACTCCAGTGTGGTGTGGTGGATTGCCTTGCAGGCTGAGGATGAACAAGTACAAAGGAAGAACAACCTCCTGAGGAGAGGTGTTCTTGAGCTCGATGAGCTTGTGAGTGTGAAGGTGGAATGGATCTCATCCAAAGTTCCTCCCCTCCTATGGTGTTGGCTAGTCCTATTTATAGAGGCCCCAGTCCTCTTCCCAAATGTTAGGCGGGAAGGGATCCCACAACGACCAATTTGAAGGGGGACAACTAGTACAAGCTATCCTGACAAAAGGTGGTCTTCGCCTGCTAAAGGCTCTGGTGGTGACGCCGACGTGGGCTCCACGATGACCTCCATCCTGCTGGTCTTGGTCTCATCGCACCTATATGCAAACCTTTGCTAGACGCCTCGGGTCTCTTCGCCTGTGCCTACTCCTTTAGCACCAAAGAGGGAACGAGTACTCTGCGCCCGCCTGGCCTTGGTCATCATAGTTAACGTCACGGGAACCTCATGAGGTGCCCCTCGCCTTGATCTCTCTACTCCTCGCGAGCCATCCTAGTGAGGCTGTCCCTGAGGAGGTCTTGTGTCATCCGCCTCGCGAGGCTTGGCCCCTCGCGAGGGTCTTGAGTGTTTGCTGGTGAAGATGGGCCGTACCGGGCCACTAGAGGAGCCACGCAATGGCCTGCAAGTAGACAAGTCTAGGGACCCTCGTACCCAGAACGCCCACAGTAGCCCCCGGGCCCAAGGCATGCTTGGACTTGGCTTCAAGGCGAAGCCAAGGGGCAAGTGCGGAGCACCGCGGGCCCCACCCGCCTACGGCCTTGATTGACGCGTGGCGACTGACGGGGCGTGGGCACCCTGCTTTCCCAGGCAGCCTTGATATTCCCCTGGCTAGGCGGCCACTGCGACCAACACAGTTACGCCTTCGTCGCTGGCGACGTGCTCCCCCAACTGTTCCGCCTCCTGAAAACAACAGCTCCTTCTTCCAATCTGACCTGCGCTCTGTCCTCTCCATCTCCATGGTGTCGGGCCAAACGAAGTAGGGGTAGAAGAAGTCCTAGTCCTCAGTCGAACCACCTCCGGCCTTCGAGCCAGCCGTCGAGAGGTCGGTGGTGCTCAACCAGGAAGCCATGGGCAAGGTCCGCCCGGCGCTCGTCGTCGACTTCAACGAAAGGGGGAAGACGGTGGCCTGGCCCGCGTCCTGCGCCTCCATTGACATGACAGCCACTGAGGTCCACATTCTCCTTGACACCCTATGGGCCGGCCTAATTCCCCCTTTCTCCAGCTTCTTCAACGCCGTGCTGTCTCATTACCAGATCCATATGCTGCACTTAGATCCCCAATCCATCATCCTCCTTGCTGTCTTCGCCTTCATCTGCGAGGCCATGATGGGTATTGCTCCTTCTGTGGCCCTGCTTCGCCATTTCTTCTCGCTGCACCTGATCGACCCTCGGCAGTCCTCGGGATGCTTGAGCTTCCAGGTTGTGGCTGCGACGGCCGGCTCGGGGATTGACTTCGAGCTCCCGCCTTCTGCGAGCGGGTTCCGGAGGCGGTTGGTATTCGTGGATGTTGGCAGGCTCAGCCTCTGCTCTCGCTTCCGTCGGCTCCCGCCGTTCCCAGCTCTGGCTGGGGCCACGAGAGGCTCGCTGACCCGCGTCTGTCCTATGTCTGGCTCCGGTTGAAGAGGCTGAAGGAGCTTGGCATGACTGCAACCATGGTGGTGAAGGAGTTCATCCGGTGCCGTGTTGCCCCGCTCCATCGCCATTCTCGACCAATGTGGACCTTGTTCGGCAGCAAGGGCCGCATGAGGCTTCACGAGTCCAGGCTTCCTCTTGAGGCGCAACAAACTATGCTCGAGATCCTGACGGGCGACCCATCACCAGCCAACATGCCGGAGGAGGGTTGTCTCTTGTACTGCTGCTCAAACAAGGTGGATTTCGCGAGGCAGATGCCCCCTTTCGATGAGTGGGGGCTACTCCCGGCCAGCCTTGCGAGAACCCGGTCTTCGTGGCTCCCGTGCCCGCTACCAGCACGGCAACCTCTCCAGAAGTGGGCAATCAACCGTCGGCCGCTGGCGACGCGGCTGCTGAAGAATTGGCGCCGCTCGGGGCTCCCGAAGGGCCGACCCACGGCCTCCTAGAGAGTCGTCCCGAGGAAGCGGCCGGAGGGGTGTCGCAGCCTGATACCCCTAAGGCTACAGCCCCCGAGGCCCCGATGGGTCAACGCGAGGCGGAGGCCAAGGTCCCCACGTAGTATGAAACCCCTGAGGTCGCCTCCTCCGGAGCTACCCCAACTGCGCCCGGAGTCGGTGACCGTACCCTGGGCTTCGGCTGGCTCCGACTGAACTTCAGCGCTCCGGAAGAGGAAGGGGTCTCCAAGCTGCAGCAGTGATGCCTTCCGGCCATTGAAACAGAGGAAGTATACCACCATAGACGAGTGAGTAACTTATCTTTGTAGTTTCTCAAGTGCTGCTACCCCTCCTGACTATGGCTCCTCAGGGTCCCTTCTGCTAAGGAGGCGAAGTCTCACGGGAAGCTCGCTCCTTCTGCCTCAAGTCCCCGCTGGCCTTGAGCGCCTCAAGCCGGCATAACGCGCTTGGCGCGAGGTCGGCCGGAGAGGAAAGCACGCCAGCTTGACGCCTCGATCCCGCGTTCTTGCCATCTCTCCTTCGTGGCCTTGCTTGGGGCGCGGCAAGCGTGCCGAGGGCTCCTCCTCTAGTTTATCGACCGCCGCTGGGTGGCCTCAGCCCTGGCTTCTCCTTCAGGTGACGAGCCGCTCCCCCCCGGGGCCCCCGTCAGGGCCCGAAGGGAGTCCGGCAAGGCACCAGCCCCCAACCCCCTGCTGGGAGGAGGCGGGCCCCCTCGGACCTCTTCAATGACTTCCGGCTCGAGGGATGGGCCCGGTCATGCATACGAGCTCGCGTGCAAGCGAGGTGCTGTCCGCCACGAGCTCTTTCGGGAGGCGATGGGTGTGCTGAGTCGGCTTGGGGAAGAACTCGCGGACGTCGACGCCCACCTTAAAGCTGAGGGTCTCCGGCTAGTGGACGAATGACATCAACTGTAGGTGGCCATCAACCTCGGGTGCCTTCAGCACGAGCATGCCAACGCAAAAGATGAGGCATCCCTCGCAACCTCGCGCAAGGCCAGCGCCCGGGCCTTGGAGGAGGCCCGGGAGGCAGACCACCGCTGCGAGGTCACTGAGAAGCGCAGGCAGGAGCTCCTGGCCCTGAATGCCTCCCTGGAGCAGCAAGTGGAGGCGCGCAGGGCTGCCTTCGCGTCGATGAAAGGGGCGCCATCAGATGAGGGGGAGATCTTGAGGCGCGAGGAAGCGCCGATGCTGGAGGCTACACAGCGCAGCCTCGAGCTTGAACGGTTGGAGATGAGGGAGCGTCAGGTCGCCGAAGCGGAAGATGCTGCCAGCGCGCGCGAGGCCAGGACTGGGGAGGAAGTTGACCGCAGAGTGGTTGAGGCTCGTGCTGATCTTGCCAAATGGTATGATCTGAAGCTGAAGCTCGTGGAGGCCAAAGCTGAGGGCAGGACCGTTGGCCTCAGGTCGATCTTGGTTGAGGCGGAGCAATGCGAGAAGGCTGCGGCAGCTGCATTGATCTCCATGCAGGCCGAGCTGGCCTCCGCCCGCGCCGAGCTGCTCCCGCTTCAGCAGTGGGTTACAAATGCCGAGTCCTTCGCGCAGCAGGGTAGGGAAGAGGTCCTCTGCCGGCAGACGTTACTGCGCGAGCATATTTCCATGCGTCGGGACCTTAGGACGAGGGCCAATCAGGCGCTAGGCACCATCTGCGATGAGCACGCCCCTCACCCCACGCCGAGGATTACGCCAGCCATCTTCGCTTCTTCGCAGACGTCGTTACGCACCTGGAGAACCGGGTCGAGAGGGCTCGCGAGCTTGTGGACAAAAAGAGCCAAGGCCTCCTCGAGAGCGCATTCTCCCACATCTTCAGCCATCTCTTGAACACGAATCCTGACTTTAACTTTGACGCTGCCATTGCCCCGGTGCCTGAGGTCATCCGGGACAACCTAGTGCGTTGGGTGGACGACAATGTGGATGCTCTTGTTAGGGCCTTTGCTTCTGATGATGATGCGGTGGTTGTCGTGGCGGATGAGGGCAGCGTGGTTGATAGCCCCAGCGACAGCGACAGCGGCATGTCCGGCTGCGACTCAGAAGACGCGGTGAGTGACATGTTCGACTGATCCCGCACTCCTTTATTTTGAACCTGCATGCAAAATCTTGGGCACGGCCCCTCACAATGTAAGATCATTTTGGGGAGGGGGAGCCCCTCATGTAAATGTACTACCATTTTACTCCTTAGGCTAGGCTTAAAACGCGCTTTTGTGTGCTTACAAGCGCCTTGCGGGCTTGCTGTCGTAACTTACTTTAGTCCAGTCGGGCTTCAAACTGATTTGGCAGCTGCGGATGTGCATTTCTTCTGAGAGGAGTCCCTTGCGGGCTCGCGAGGTTTTGGTCTCCTCTGCTAGTCCACCCGAGAGGGCCTCGCGAGAAGCGAGCGCCAGCCATGGCGGGGTGCGTGCATAGTGCGTGTATGCCGTGGCCAGCCCCTGCTCGCGAGGTGCTCGAAAGGGGGAAGGTGGCGGACGCAAATCTCAAAACAAAGCACGAATCCAAAAACTCAATAAATCAACACAAACGAGAAAGGATTCCACCCACGATTGCCAATGGAAATACAACATCAAATTCATGATCAAAGGCTGCAAATTTCAGCTACAAAAAAGAGGTCTAAAGCAAATGGCCACGTCCAACACCTAGCTAGTCTTCTTGTCTTCCCACCAGCTAGGAGCTAAGTGCTTTCACTGGCTGTGAGCATAGTCATTGGGGGATAGTGTCGACGGCCAGCACGGCGCATGGTGCTTCCACTAGGACGTGGGCGGGAGCCCCCGAGGCTCGAGGGCGGCACTCCGGAGACTCTCGGGCGTGTACAGCCCCACTCATTATTATGTGAGAGTGTCACGAGCGGAGACCTTCACAGGCATGAGCCTTGCTTCATACCACCAGACGAGGGCCCCGCCTTGCACCATTCTCGACCACCGTTGGGGCGTCCGGAAACCAGGACGACGCCAAGCGGCAAAGGGACGGCGCCCTCAGCAACCACGGCCCCTCTCCCGGGCGGAAGGCTCGCGCAGTGCCTCCCTGACAGAGGACTTACCTCCGGGTGACGCCTTGCTCTATGCGATACGAAGACGGACCTTGTTCTAGGCCACTCCCATGCAGCCCCCAGTGCGCTTCCCATGGTGGAAGGGAGGCTGCCGCACTGGGGCCGTCGTCCACTGATGTGACCTAATCCACCTATGACCCATGGTTAGCGTAAGCCTGCTCCTTAGAGATTAGTGGTACCCTACAGTTGCTGTTGCCGGCGGGGTCGGCGAGGTGCCTCGGTGGCTCCTGGAAGGCCTCAACTTCTAGCGTCTTCTCTTCCCAACCCGGATCGATGAACAAGCCGGGGTCATCCTCCGGCGTGTACTCTCGGTCCATCATGCGGGGCACATAGGCCTCCGGAGCTGCCGTCTCTGAAATCAGCAACAATATGATCCCTAGTTTGCATGCTTGTGCTAGTCACGACAAGATCACAAAAATACATGGCATACACCCCTGTAAAGATGGCATGGCATATTACAAAACACATGTAGGACTCCAATTCATAGGATGCACACATCAATCATAGCGAAAACGACAAAAGTGCATGTTCTGATAAGAATCTGAAACTAACAACACATAGCCCTCTTCCAACAGCATTTCGGGCATCAAGCTGACCTCAAATGAAAAAGATGCAATGAGGTGAAATGATGTACTCATCGAGACGAACAATTTGACATATTACATGCACGAAACGGAGCAGAATGCAACAAGTTATGATGCAATGAACAGGGGCACAAAATGCTGAAAATCTAGGACTTAGCAGAAATCAACCTCCGGAAAAGTCAACTCGGGACGGAGAGATCCGGGGACAAGCGCGGGCGTTTGGTTCGGGGACCGGTGGATCTGGTCCCGATCCATATCCGGCTGGAGTCTCGCCGGAGTTGGCGCCGGCGATGGCGTGGACGACTAGGAGGCGGCGGGGCGACCGCGAGGCGAGGCGGAGAGGCGGCGGCGCGCGCGGACAAGCAGCGGGGCACGCGGCGGCACGACGCAGGGCGGCGTGGTCGTGTGCGGTCGCGCCTCCGGCGAGCTCGCGTGGAGGTCGGCGAAGGCACGGGCGGCGGCGGAGATGCCGCGGGGCGGCGCGCGCACGTGATGCGGCGACGGCGGAGATGCGGTGGACGGCGGCGGATCTCACGGCGGGGTGGCGGAGCATTGCGGCGGCGCGGGAGGCCGGGCGCGCGGCGGCGAGGCGCGCCGGCGAGACGGCAGGCAGCGGCGGAGGCGAGCGGGCGCTCGGGCGGTGCGGGGCGGCTCGGCCCGGTCGCGGTCCGGGGCGGGCCGACCGTGGGCCGGGCGGGCCGCGGCGGTGGGAGAAGAGAGAGGAGGCCGGCGGGGTGACGTGGCGAGGTGGGATTGGCCCGGGCGGCGGCGCGGACATGTCCGACGGTGGGGGATTTTTGTCCGGCGGCGCGAGGTGGAAGAAGGCTAGGGTTAGACCGAGAATTTCGGGTGAGAGGGCATATTTATAGGTAGAGGGAGCTAGGAAGCTCCAAATGGAGTGTCGTTTTCGGCCGCGCGATCATGAACGAACGACTGAGAGGATGGAGGGGGTTAGGATGGGTTGTGGGGACATTTTGGAGGGGTGTTGGGCTGCACACAAAAGAGGCTTTCGCGGTTACCCGGTTAACCGTTGGAGTATCAAACGACCTCTGAATGACCCGAAGCTTGACAGGCGGTCTACCGGTGCTATAGCAAGGCCGCTTGACAAACCTCGGTCTATTCCGAGACAGTTAATACCCGCACACGAAAAGAGGCAAAAGGGGGCGCCGGGTGACATAGGAGTGTCGGATTCGAAAACGGACAACGGGGAAAATGCTTAGATGCATGAGACGAACACGTATGCAAATGCGATGCACAAGATGACATGATATGGAATGCAGATGATGACATGGCAAAGTGCAACACGCAAGCATATGACATGGCAAAGACGGCGAATAACTAGCGGACACCTGGCGCATCGAATCCGGGGCATTACAACACTTCACCACTACAAGAGGATCTCGTTCCGAGATCTAGGATGGCACCGGAGGGGAAAACGGAAGAGAAAGAGAAGAGGTAAAATTAAGTTGCTTCTTGACAAAAGAGGTAAACCAAAGAACCTTGAGAGGTTGCAAAGCTTGAAGAAATGACACGACGGAGGTGAATAAAATTTAAAACACTCCGTTAGATAAGAGGAACATGGGCTACGACGAGAACCAAGAGGTTAATTGACAAGGTAGATATTGAAACCACTCCGGTTAAAACAAGATAGAGAAGGAATAAGAATGACATGATTTGGGCAGCACTCCGACTAAAAATGGAAGGGATTTGAACATGATCTTGACCAGAAGAGAGGATACTTGCTGAAATTAATAACACACTGCCTCCGGAACTATTAAAAGAATGGCACAAGTGGTAAGAAAGATTTCAGACAGCACTCCGGTTGAGAAGAGATGCAAGACTTGATAAGATGAGAGATCTCGAATGAAAACACGACACTCCGGTTAAATGGATAAGCAAAAGCAAAGAACATGATCTTCACAATTTGAGATGATGAGTGAAGAGAGCAACATCACAATGCCTCCGGAAGAAAGAATAGAAAATAGATCATCGGAATAAGAGAACGGAGAAGGAAATGATAACTTCTACCACAATTGAATTTGGAAAGCACCCTTCCAAGAAGGTTATAGCGGAGTTGTTGGAAAACCAACAACGAAAAGATATGATCCTCGTGGGCTTATGAAGACATCTCAAAACTTGGGGTGAAATTCTGCCCTTAACGAAAACAATTGCATGCTTGAGATCAACGAAGAGATGAAAACGTGTTCCACCAAGAGGATAAAGAGCAAGCTTGGGTCATTGAGAAGCACCACAATAACAACATTCCTTAGGGAAGGCTTTAGGTGAAATATGACACAAGATAACTCCAACGAAGAGATTGGTGGATTTAAAATATCTCATTCTTGACAACATGTGAGTCGTGAAACATGAACTCAAATTATCAAGAATGACATAACACCACTTCAAAATATAAGATAGAAAGAATTGCACCACGGAATGGAAGATGAAGAATGATTGAACTCCTCAAAACAAGACATGTGTTGAGCACCATGTTAAATTTTGAGTAAAGTTTAGCGGATCATAGCTCCGAGAAAAATCTTGAAGAACAAATGGAGAATGAATGGAATCCTTGATGAGCCACCATGTAGAGCCTCCATGAAGAACTCCGGTAATGAAAGGATGATAAAGATAAAGAGAAGTTGAAAACACAAGGTGAAGCCTTGCGATGATTTAGAAGGAGCTTCCCGACGAGATGATGCAGAAAATTTGTACTCCGGAAAAGAAAAGATGAACATATGAAATCAAGAATTTTGATGAACCTCCGGAATAAGGAATTGAATTTACTCGATGAAACAAGAATAAGAATTACATTACGCTCATCCTTCACCAATTAAATGGATGACAAGCAATGGATTTGGCATACTACTTATTCTCGTAGGAAGGATTAAGAGATATATAGCACAAACTTGGGAAGGTCTTCAACGAACCACCGGTAGGATTTGAAAAGAACGAATGAATCTATATGATAACGAAGGAAGAGAACTCTTGAAGAACCACCGTAAGAATTGAAAGAGAACGAATCATCGGGAGGAATTAGAAAGAACAAATGAAATGATACGATAATAAAGGAATAGGAATGTTGAACAAACCACTGGTAGGATTATGAGAGAACAAATGAATTGATACGGTGCCAAACGAAGAGGAATCTTAAACAAACCATCGTAAGAACTAAAAATGAAAGTAGCAAAGGCACAATTCACCGGGAAGAATTAGCAAATGAACGAAGATACTTGAGAGATTTTAGATACAAGAGAATGAAGGGATGACAAGTAGACTAGAGAATACTTGAACGATGCACCCGTAAGATTTGGAGAACCAGATATGAAAGCTGAGAATGAAGAATTATGACATGATGGCCTTCGGAGGAAAGAAATGGAAACAACTCATGAAATGCTCCGGATGAGTGGAAAGAATTCCCTCAATCAAAACCAATTATGAGAGGATGGCAACAAGCTTGAACCATGAATCTTTGGAAGAATGGGTAAGGATTTGGAGGAAAAACTCTTCTTCGGTATTCAAAATCCGAGAATGACAACGAGAAACACCACCATGAATTGTTAAGATACTCCAGGATGAAAATTAGAAAGGTTGAACCAACAATGAAAAGAATTTGAAAGCGATCTTGTAGAAGGAATATGACTGATGATACTTCATTCTTCTGTCAAACTTTGAAATGAGTTTTTGAACTCCTAGAAAATTAGAAGAGTCAGGTAAGATCCTGGGAAAAGACCTGTGGGTTATGGGCCCTCTCAAAAGATACACCGTTGAACGATTGCTTGAAAAGAGAGATTGCACCGGTTGAATTAAATGGCTTGAATGAGATAGCATCCTCAAAAGAAATTGAGTGAATTGAGAATGGAAACTTGAATCTTCTGAGATATCTTCATTACTCCAGAACAATTGAATAGCGAGAAGTGGATGATTAAGAGGTGCACCGGTACGAGAAAACATTAGAAACGAGTAAATGAATATGATCAACACTGAAAGCTTGAATTGGATTCACCGGAGAAGAAAATTGGAATGAAACAATGATAAAGTTGAAGCTTCCTTATCATCTTCATGAGAATCAACGGATAAGAGCATTGAGGAAAAGAATGAAGAGACTTCAAATCAATAAAAAGGATACTTGATTAAGAAATCTGAGTCCTTGAAGAAAAAGGGTGGGAGGGTAGGAAAACAAAAGCAACTTGGGTCGGATGAAACGAACACCGTTGAGAAAAGCTTAGAATTCATCTTGCGAATGTTGGAATGATCGGATTTACTTGAAGAGAAGCACACCGGTTGGAAAGCATTGAAAAGACAACCTTGATGAACAAGAAGGATTAGCATCCACATAGAAATATGAGAACACCGTTTGGAAAAACGTATGGAATCAACACTTGACTTCGAAGCAACTCGAATACCACAAACCAAAACAAAATAAAGGATTGGCATAGGAAATAAGCCGGAAACAAACATATGATAGATCCCATATCGTATCATGTGCCTGTTGGAAAGATATCCTACGAGATACTTGAATTCCCACTTATAAACTCCTGAAACTTTCTGGTTATGCAATCTGGTATTGGGGATACAGGGGACACAAAATATATCACCCAAACTAACAATACCTAGATCCAGCTGTATCCATCCTTCAACACATAACCAAGAAACCTTCGGAAATCGTTTACCTCAACCTTCAAAAAGCATCCGTTATACGAGTTATGGCAATACTCCCACACTCGCCTCAGTACTGGGCTATCAGGGTTATCTCACCAACAACTGTACAAAGGAGATTTTCAATGTTGGCGTACTAAACTCAGGTATTCCAGAACTGTAACGGTAAAATTATGACGACAACACCTCAGAGCTCAACTCCCCGGGACACTTCCACTAAACCCCTGCTGACAGGAGGCACCAAGACAATGTTGTCATCACAAGACCATCGGAACGATTCTAAGATACCCGCGTCATCCTAAAAAATAATTTAGTGAAATTTGAGAAGAGAAGAGTCAAAACTCTATGTCAGGATGCCTTACCAGAGCGATGAGGAGACTGGGAAGTAAAAAGAATTCCTAAACTCTCCGATACATAATTCCTAAATGACTCAAAACATATTTCTAGACACAACTCGGCCGCTAAAAACGATCAATCAGTGGGGGCTCCTAAGGTCGGGGAAGGCTCTGATTACCAACTTGTAATGCCCTCGATGCGGCTATATCTCCCACGTGTCGAAGCACGACTTAGAGGCATAACCGCATTGAAAGCAATGTCGTAAGTGAGGTAATCTTCACACAACCCGTGTAATACATAAGGGAAAGAGATACATAGTTGGCTTACAGTCGCCACTTCACACAATACATAAATAAACATTACATCAAACAGATACAATCAAGGTCCGACTACGGAACCAAAATAAAAGAAGACTACCCCAAATGCTACACAGATCCCCGATCGACCCCAACTGGGCTCCACTACTGATCAACTGAAAAGAAATAACACAACAAACAAGATATTCATCGAGCTCCTCCTTAAGCTCGGGTTCGTCACCTGCACGGTTTCATCGGCACCTGCAAACTGGTTTTGGAAGTATCTGTGAGTCACGGGGACTCAGCAATCTCACACCCGCGAGATCAAGACTATTTAAGCTTAAAGGTAGGACAGGGTAGTGAGGTGGAGCTGCAGCAAGCGACTAGCATATATGGTGGCTAACATACGCAAATGAGAGCGAGAAGAGAAGGCAAAAGCACGGTCGAACAACTATGATCAAGAAGTGATCCTGAATCTACTTACGTCAAGCATAACTCCAACACCGTGTTCACTTCTCGGACTCCGCCGAGAAGAGACCATCACGGTTACACACGTGGTTGGTGTATTTTAATTAAGATCAACTTCGGGTTTTCTACAATCGGACATTAACAAATTCCAATCTGCCACATAACCACAGGCACGGCTTTCGAAAGTTCAAAACCCTACAGGGGTGTCCCAACTTAGCCCATGATAAGCTCTCGCGATCAACGAAGGATATTCCTTCTCCCCGGGAAGACCCGATCAGTCTCGGAATCCCGGCTACAAGACATTTCGACAGTAATAAAACAAGACCAGCAAGACCTCCCGATGCACCGACATCCTGATAGGAGCTGCACATATCTCGTTCTCAGGGCAACACCGGATGAGACAACCTACGAGTAAAACCAATCCTCAAGTTTCCCCAAGGTGGCCCCGCAGTCTACTCGTTTCGGGCCAACAATTAGACAAGCATTGGCCCGGGGGGGGGGCTAAATAAAGATGACCCTTGGGTTAATTACTCCCAAGGGAAAATGGGTGGTGGTGAGGCAAATGGTAAAACCAAGGTTGGGCCTTGCTGGAGGAGTCTTATTCAAAGCGAACTGTCAAGGGGGTCCCATAAATCACCCGACCGCATTAGGGACGCAAAATCTGGGAACATAATACTGATATGACGGAAATTAGGGCGGCAAGAGTGGAACAAAACACCAGGCATAAGGCCGAGCCTTCCACCCTTTACCAAGTATATAGATGCATTAATTAAATAAGATATATTGTGATATCCCAACAAGTAAACATGTTCCAATCAAGGAACAACATCTCCATGTTCCAACAAGGAACAAACTTCATCTTCACCTGCAACTAACAACGCTATAAGAGGGGCTGAGCAAAGCGGTAACATAGCCAAAAAACGGTTTGCGAGGACAAGGTGGGTTAGAGGCTGGGTTTAACAATATGGGAGGCATGATAAGTAAGTGGTAGGTATCGCAGCATAGGCATAGCAAAAGAGCGAGCAACTATCAAGCAAAGATAGAAGTGATTTCGAGGGTATGGTCATCTTGCCTGCAAGGTTCTCAGAGTTGTCGAAGGCTTGATCCTCGTAAACGTTCTCAACAGGTTCCTCGGTCACGTACTCGTCTCCCGGCTCTACCCAAGGCAAGAACACAAGCAAAGGAACAACTATTAACCACGATGCAATGGGCAATCAACATGATGCAAAACATGGCATGATATGCGAGATGTGGTATGCAATGCATATGCGTGCTCCGGAAGGAAAAGATGAACAAGGCATAAGCTTGGCAAACCAAGTATGCCACTAGAAAGGTGAGGTGATTTTGGTTGAAATCGATATAAAGATCACCGGAATCGGATGCACGGTTTGCAAATGACAAGCAAAACAAGAATGACAAGATTCTGCCATTAACAGCATGATGCTACTTAGCAAGCAACAAGAAATTAAGCTACTACACCCAAACATACCAACAAACAATATGACAGTGAACTACTCAAGATGCTTGACAAAAGATGAACACTGAGCTACGGCTAAATCACACCATCACAGGTTCAAACAAGCATGGCAAAAGTGCAAGAGATAACAGGTTCACAGACTTTGTGAAAATAACATGCCAGAAATTAACATCACGATGACATGTTTAGAGCAAGGAAACAACATGCTACAGGAACACAATATATCAAAACAAGGCATGTCATGAATCTACTGAAAACATAGAACAAAAGTCCCTTAATGACCATGAGACAAAAAGGACCAGAAAATATAATAGTACCCATGTCAATTAAGCAAGTTTCGTTACAGTTTTCAGACTTAGCATAAAACTGGACATGTCAAAAACAGATAACAAGTAGGCATGTTTACGAGCTCGATGCACTCACTACAGAGCATTTCATGATAAACTAAGCATACACCCACCAATAATACATGGCATAGAAGCTAGAAATGTCAAGAACAACATCATAGCAAGTAAGGATCAACTACAACAAGCTTGGCAAAATCGAATAACATGTAAACAATCTGCCAGTAATATTTTATAGCAAAAGTAGAGCTCGATTGACTCAAGCTATGGCACTGCATAATTACAAACAAAGGCATGGATGGATAGAGAAAATCCATATGTCCAAAACACGCTTACTGATCATGCTCAAAATAGGCATAGATCTCTCTGAAACAACATGAACACATGGCATAAAAATAACAGCAGGGAATGACTTGGTGAAATTACCAAGTCTCTGAAATCAGCAACAATATGATCCCTAGTTTGCATGCTTGTGCTAGTCACCACAAGATCACAAAAATACATGGCATACACCTCTGTAAAGATGGCATGGCATATTACAAAACACATGTAGGACTCCAATTCATAGGATGCACACATCAATCGTGGCAAAAATGACAAAAGTGCATGTTCTGATAAGAATCTGAAACTAACAACACATAGCCCTCTTCCAACAGCATTTCGGGCATCAAGATGAGCTCAAATGAAAAAGACGCAATGAGATTAAATGATGTGCTCATCGAGGCGAACAATTTGACATATTACACGCACGAAACGAAGTAGTATGCAACAAGTTATGATGCAATGAACAGGGGCACAAAATGCTGAAAATCTGGGACTTAGCAGAAATCAAACTCCGGAAAGGTCATCTCAGGACGGAGAGATCCGGGGACAAGCGCGGGCGTTTGGTTCGGGGACCGGTGGATCTGGTACCGATCCGGATCCGGCTGGAGTCTCGCCGGAGTTGGCGCCGGCGATGGCGTGGACGACTAGGAGGCGGTGGGGCGACGGCGAGGCGAGGCGGAGAGGCGGCGGCGCGCGCAGACAAGCAGCGGGGCACGCGACGGTGCGACGCAGGGCGGCAGGGTCCGGTGCGGGCGCGGCTCCGGAGAGCTCGCGCGGAGGCCTGCGAAGGCGCGGGCGGCGGCGGAGATCCCGCGAGGCGACGCGCGCACGTGATGCAGCGACGGCGGAGATGCGGTGGACGGCGACGTATCTCACGGCGGGGTGGCGGAGCACTGCGGCGGCACGGGAGGCCGGGCGCGCCGGCGAGACGGCAGGGCAGCGGCGGAGGCGAGCGGGCGCTCGGGCGGTGCAGGGCGGCTCGGCCCGGTCGCGGTCCGGGGCGGGCCGACCGTGGGCCGGGCGGGCCGCGGCGGTGGGAGGAGAGAGAGGAGGCCGGCGGGGTGACGTGGCGAGGTGGGATTGGCCCGGGCGGCGGCGCGGACATGTCCGACGGTGGGGGGTTTTTGTCCGGCGGCGCGAGGTGGAAGAAGGCTAGGGTTAGACCGAGAATTTCGGGGGAGAGGGCATATTTATAGGTAGAGGGAGCTAGGAAGCTCCAAATGGAGTGCTGTTTTCGGCCGCGCGATCGTGAACGAACGACTGAGAGGATGGAGGGGGTTAGGATGGGTTGTGGGGCCATTTTGGAGGGGTGATGGGCTGTACACAAAAGAGGCTTTCGCGGTTACCCGGTTAACCGTTGGAGTATCAAACGACCTCTGAATGACCCGAAACTTGACAGGCGGTCTACCGGTGCTATAGCAAGGACGCTTGACAAACCTCGGTCCATTCCGAGACAGTTAATACCCGCACACGAAAAGAGGCAAAAGGGGGCGCCGGGTGACATAGGAGTGTCGGATTGGAAAACAGACAACGGGGAAAATGCTCAGATGCATGAGACGAACACGTATGCAAATGCGATGCACATGATGACATGATATGGAATGCAGATGATGACATGGCAAAGTGCAACACGCAAGCACATGACATGGCAAAGACGGCGAATAACTAGCGGACAACTGGCGCATTGAATCTGGGGCGTTACAGGAAGCACCTCAACTGGCGCCCCCAAACTCCCAAGGAGGAGGACAGTGAGGAACTAAAAAGGTTAGTCAGCAAGGTTAGATGATTGGCCAATACCAAGCTCTCGATAATCGAGGTTATGGCCATTGCAATAAAAGGATGCGTCTAGCCTCTCCAGTCCAGAGTAACTCCCGTGTGGTGCTACAACAGAGAAGATGACACGTCTCATTACAGACGCAAGGGTCTGGATACCCTCTTGACCGATTTATACAAGGACAAAAAGGAAGATTTGCTCCGCTTAAACTGTCGGGAAGGTTATTCCATGTACAACCCCATTGAATGGGTAAGACTTCAATTTCCTGTGCGGCCTTATTACCGTCACGCCATACTAATTCAATTTTTCCTTTGTTGTTTACAAAACAGTCATGGAGGGATGGTCGAGGATGTTCACTGCCCTGCACCACAGCCAGAGGATCACAATCACGACGGAGACCCTGGCTTTCGCGAGGATCCGGATATATACATAGAGTTCGACGACGGGGTATTTTATCGAAAAAGCGAGCCTTGGCGGCTCGGAATTGGTTATCACCGCTGACTACCCCCGCCCCTATCCTTTCTCCATCATAAGTATTCAGACAACCTTCAAAAATAAGTCCCTACTTGCACTTTTATCCATTGTACTAATCTGTACGTAACAAGATCGCCGCTCGGGAGACCGCACCTCCTCAAGGGCGGCCCCCACGTAGGGTAGTCATTCAAAACGAAAGGAGGATGGGGGCGCCATAGAACCCTCATCGTCTTCCAAATGGTATGCTTATTTAATAAGTGCCTAGGCATGAGTTTGGATTATTGAAGTTCCCTTCTATCTTTGATTCAGGAGGTGCACGCGGCAAAAAGTGGGAAAGCACCTCGCTAGCCGAATGTCAGCCAATCCGGCACCGGACTCGTCATCTAGGACGAGGGCTGATGTAGTGCCAATTCCGCTGCCTCATGAGGATTCAGATGACGTATTTGTCATGACTTCCGAGGTGGAGAGCATAATGAATCAACGTCGACTGAAAGAAGCCACGCGCGTTCCAACTTTTTCTGAGCAGAAATTCACCGCACTCAGTTCGATGGATGCATATATCCAAGCCGCTTGAGATGGACTTGCCAGAGTTACTCAGCTGTTCTCGATGGATATACAGGTAAGAGTTTGTGGAATTTTGATAGACATACACCAGTAGCCCCCGAGACTTAAAGAAGTGAAGCTAACCGATTTAAGGATTGATATTACCAACAGGTTCTCAAAGAGAAGAACAGTGCGATAGACTAGGATCTGAAAACAACCCAAACGCAGCTGAATGCCATCACCGCCGAACTAGCTGAGATGAAAAAGGCCACAATGAGCACATCCAAGGGGAAAAGATGCGGAGGAAAAAGACAAACAAGCCGAAGAGATAGAGAGCTTAAAGGCTCAGTTATCGGCATCTCAAAAACAAAATGAGAAGTTGAAAGGCGGCATATTCGATATGTCTTTTAAAACCACGATGGAGACCCATGTTTAGTCCAAAATTCAGAATGTCATAATTATGTGGCTACAGATCTATTAACTAGTCGCCTGGAAGAAGAAGTATCTGGATTCCTAGATGACATGTTGAAGGAGCTGTATGTGTTACATGTGCGGGCCCGGAAGGCCATGAGGAGTATTGATCAAGGTCTTCTGGCCATCTGAAAACCCTCTAGAAAGTATGGAGGGTTTGGCAAGCCTGTTCAAAGGTGCCCGACGCTGCTTTGAGCTATGCAAGACATCCGCCTGCCGTGAAGGCGCACGAGAAGCATGGGCGATGGTGAAAACATGCTTCACCAAGGTAGATCCGAATCATATGGCCCGAGTGGGATCACAGGGACCAGATTGGAAAGAAATTCCTTTGAACTTGGTGTATGACCAAGTAAGGATAGCTGCGAAATATTCACAGGAAGACTGTAGGTTAGACAGTCTGATAAATGGAATACATAAGGAATAGGCATTTGATTCAATGTATTAATGTAATTTATGATCAACGTGTATCCTTCAGCCGAACATGTGAAAAATTTGTCATCGCAGGCCTTCGACTTTGACCTCCAAACCAAAAAGGTGGAGTGTTTCTGGATACTATAATGAAGAAACATTCATTATGTTCGAAAACCAGGCAACCCAGTCATTATGCTCGAACAGACATTTTTTTTAGTTCGGGAGGTATGTTATATTACGTATGTAAGAAATATCTTCCAAGGAAAATAGTTCCGTTAAGGGTTCCTTTCCTTGGTCAGCATGCCGTACTTTTGCGTGCCTGGGCTTTGGTCCGTATGACGGAAAAACTGTCCTGTGGTGTTTATAAGGGTTACAAGAATGTGGCTGTCATTGGATTGCCGACCAATTATTCTCTTAAGAATGCTAGATTTCGGCTTCACCCGTCTGAGGTACATGCACGGATGGCCCGGTTGTAACAATCGCAGAGGTGCTCCCTATATGGGCTAGCAAAACAATCGCGAACGTAGGGCATAAACACTGGAGCGAGGCAACCCAGCTTGGCAAAAACTTAAGCCATAGAGGTGCATATAATGACAAAAGAGTGTATATAAACAAACGACATATAAATGTTGAGATCTAGGCTCTGAATTAATAAGCTTCGATTTAAAGAAGCCCCCGGTCATGGTGGGGTGCATACATTTTAAGATGTGTACCCCTTAAGAGTTCGGCATATCTGAACATATCCTGGGCAACGTATAAGAATTAAAAAAAACAAATGGAGAGGGAAGGAAAAGGGGCGAAAAAGAAACAGGACAAAGTTATGCGTAGAATCTTCAGAGCCGAGCAATGTTCCATGGATTCGTCTCTAGGCGATACTCCGATGCATTACGAAGGCGATAGGCTCCTCCTGTCAGAACTTCATCTATAATGAAGGGACCCTCCCATTTAGGTTTGAGCTTGTCCTTATTCTTCTCCGGGAGTCGTAAAACGAGTTCGCCGACATTATAAGTCTTGGCCCGCACTTCTCTGCTTATCTCCGAGCCTGTTGTTGATAGAATGCGTAACTGGCTCTAGCAATATCGCGCTCCTCTTCCAGGCCATCTAGGACATCCTGTCGATCGAGCTCAGCGTCTCTCTCTTCATACATGTGCACACGAGGTGAGTCATGAATAATATTGCAGGGCCAGACAGCCTCTGCGCCGTATACGATGAAAAAGGGGGTGTATCCATTCATGCGATTGGGTGTGGTCGGCAATCCCTAGAGTACGGAATCGAGTTCCTCGACCCAATGTTTATCTGACTCCCGTAGGGATCGCACTAGTCTGGGTTTGATGCCACTCATTATCAGGCCATTAGCCCATTCTACTTGACCGTTTGTTTGATGGTGGTATACAAAGGCGTAATCGAGCTTGATGCCCAAGTTAGCACACCAATTTTTGACCTTGTCGGCTGTGAAATTGGAGCCATTATTAGTGATGATGCTGTGTGGGAAAACATAATAGTGTACCACGCCGGATATAAAGTCGATCATGGGCCCGACTTCGGCCGTTTTGACTGGTTTGGCCTTTATCCACTTAGTGAATTTATCCACCATAACCAGCAAGTATTTCTTCTTGTGGCTTGCCCTTTAAGGGGTCCGGCCATATCCAGCCCGCAGGCCGCAAAGGGCCAAGTGATGGGGATTGTTCTTAAGGTAGTGGGCGGCATATGACATTGATTGGCGAAAAGCTGACATCCCACACATCGCTGTACAAGGGCTTGTGCATGTGCTCTGGCCGTTGGCCAAAAACACATGTATGGAAGGCCTTGCTTAGGAGGGCCCGAGCTGCAGCGTGATGGCCACCAAGACCAGCATGTTTTTCGGCCAAAAGTTGTTGTCCCCCCTCTTCGGAGATACATCTTTGCAGGACTCCAGTAGTACTTTTCTTCTAGAGTTCACCTTCATGAACTTTGTAGGCTTTAGAGCGTCAAACTATGCGACGGGCCTCATTCTGGTCATCAGGGAGTACCTGCCTATTAAGGTTGGCCAGGAAAGGTTCGGTCCATGGAGAAATGACGGCCATGATTACATGATTAGAAGGTGTCATTTCGGTGCCCGAGCCCCCGATGATATCAGAATTGTCTTCGGCAACTGGGGTATGATCGGTCTGGACTGGTATTTCCGCTCTCATCCTGCCATACCATGGATGGCTTGAAGAGCCTTTCCACAAAGGTGTTAGGTGGGATGGGATCATGCTTAGCACCCATTCGAGCAAGGATGTCCGCTTCCTGATTACTGTCAAGAGCAACATGATGGAACTCAAACCCCTCAAACCGAGCTAATATTTTTAGTACAACGTTTTGATATGCCGCCATCTTTGGGTCTTTTGCATTGAACACTCCATTTATTTGTGATATTGCGAGGTTCGAATCCCCATGCACCTCTAGGCATCGTATAGCCATAGAGATAGCGATTCGGAGACCATGTAGTAGTGCCTCGTATTCGGCCGCATTGTTAGAGTCTGTATACATGATTTGTAAGACATAGCGGACTGTGTCCCCAGTAGGGGATGTTAAGATGACACAAGCCCCTAGTTCGGCTAACATTTTAGAGCCGTCGAAGTACATGGTCCAGTTGGAGTATGTGATGTACTCTTTAGGGAGTTCGGCTTCCATCCATTCGGCTACAAAGTTAGCCAACACCTAAGATTTAATAGCTCGGCGTGGCCTGTGTGTCATTTCAAATGGTAAGAGCCCGATGGCCCATTTGGCTATGCGGCCGGTGGCATCCCCATTATTTATGATGTCATTGAGTGGTACTTCGGATGCCATCATAATCGAAAACTCTTGAAAGTAGTGTCATAGTTTCCGGGATTCCATGAAGACTGCATACACTATCTTTTGATAGTGCGCGTATCGAGATTTGCATGGTGTAAGGACCGCCGATACATAGTACACTGGTTTGTGGATTGGGAATTTGTGTCCATCTTCCTCTTGTTCGACGACGCCTGGCGAGTCGCAGATATATAAAGCAACATAGGCTCACCAACACCTGGTGCAGCTAGGCTTGGGTTGACTGCTAACAAAGTCTTTATTTCTTCCAACCCAGCTGTAGTCACATCAGTCCAATCATAGTAGTCAGTGCGTCGGAGTAATCGATAAAGTGGTTGCACCTTTTCTCCCAGTCTGGAGATAAAGCGGCTCAAGGCTGTCACACACCCAGCTACACTACAAGAAATATGTCAACTTGTGACCACCACTATTGGTCACTGAAAGGTCACAAATTTTCATTTATGACCTTTTTGTGACCAAAAACAGAAGGTCAAAAGCTGGCCGTCGTAAACTGACTATAGCGACCTTTGTTCTGGAATGGTCAAAGACGTTTACGACCAAAATAGTCCTACTGTGGCGTTTTGGTCACTAGCAACCTCCGCCAGGCCACGTAGGCATCCAACGTGGCAAGCTGATGTGGCACAAGATTCAGCCCGGTCCGATTCGGCGTTTTACATGGGCCGAGCCCAATAATTCAACCTATTTGTGTTTTTTTTCTATCAATTTTTGGTCAGGTTCATGGGCCAAGCCCTACAATTCGGCCTTTTTATTTTCTGGGCTTAGGCCATTTTGCATTCCGTTTCATTTAGCCTTTTGTTTTTGTTTTTCATAAATGCACAATATTCCAGTCCACTATTGTTTGGGCCATAGCCTTTTTAGAGCCCAAATATTATTCGATCCAATAGACGAACATTCAGCCTTTTTCATTCACAGATTTCAATTTTACACATTTCAACAGCAAACAATAAATAATTCTCACAATTAAATGATCAAATCCAAAAATCACTCTATGAAACTCAGAATAGCACATCTGCATGATCCATCAAGTGTACATACAATCAGAAACACAAAACTATTGTGGACATCTCCAAGCTTCTTCTGATCTTCGGTCACAGCAACAGCCACCTCGGCCGCTTGCCTCGCGCTGGCGAAACTTGACATGAGGGATGAACTGGAGCTGCAGTAACCATGCAGGCAAGCATCACCCAATACTTGGGTGCGCCAAAAAGAACACCATGTCCTCAACAACAGTCACGTGCGCCTGCATCAACAAGAGGCGCCAAAACTGAGAAATGAGAACAAAATGTACATATTCATATTTTCGGATTGATAGTCTCTGCACTTTCATGTATCTTGGAAAGGGAAGGACTGCTAGCAAATAGCACATATTCATATTTTATTACTATTCCAAGGCAGCAGTATATATTTATGTTGCATCACATAGCTACAGAAACCATATCATGAGTAAACTAAGCATTTGCAAAAGTAGAACCAGGTTCTCTCAAGGATTGTAGCCTTTCATATATTTATGATACGTACTTCCTACATTATCATTTCACTCTAATCCTACCTGACTAAACTAACAAGGGCTCAGATTACTAGTAAGCTGGGTGCAAATTTATCCACTCCATATGACAGTAAATCTAAGAGGTGGCAATCAATGGTCCAACAATGCAATATAGAAGCTCAGTTGCAATAAATAACTACAGACCTACATCAGCTCAAAGTGGTAGTAGCTCAAAAACAAGCAGCGTGTAGTAGAGCACCTGCACCCTACATCCACACATATACGAATCATTCAACAAGCCCATCAACAAGAAAGGAGATCGAGATTTCAAAGTGGGGAGGAAGCAACTAACCGTCCAAAGAAGACGGGCCAGTTATAGATGGAGAGTTAGGCACGCATGAGTGTGGACGCCATCGCTGCTGCCATCATCTGGATCAGGGTGTCAGGGAGGAAGCAATCCGAAGCAAGAACTGAG
Organism: Aegilops umbellulata; assembly: GCA_032464435.1. Taxonomy (NCBI): domain Eukaryota; kingdom Viridiplantae; phylum Streptophyta; class Magnoliopsida; order Poales; family Poaceae; genus Aegilops; species Aegilops umbellulata. The sequence goes on from CP136056.1 coordinate 139,320,088, forward strand.
AAAAATGAAAAGTATCAACGGCCATAAGCATCTAGGCAATAGTACTGGATAATCTGTTGCATATAAATACTGAATTACAACAGCAGACATGCTTCGAAAACTACATTACATACTACAGCAGCATGATAAAAATGTACTCAAATATATTCACAGAAGCACACAGACTATTACCACAAAGAAAACAGGGAAAACATTAAAAAGCAAAAAGAAAATAAAGTGGAAGGATATCATGACAAAACTAACAAGTTTCTTCATACTTACAAAATTACCACATGAAGGAAAGGGCAAATCCTATCTCTATAAAATTTACCACATTTTTTTAGTGAATTACAGTGCTCGAATTGCCACTGACACTGGACACAAGCAGTGGCACAACTAATGCATCGGCAGACAAATAATGAACTAGCATACGCCCTTTTATGCATATTAATGCACATCAAGGAAACATCAATGGCAAGATACCATGACAAAAGCATAGAAGTCTTTGTGATACTTCCAGAATTATCATACGAAAAGAAGGGTTGCTAATACTCAGAAAGAAAGGAAGCTGATTTGTTTCCCTGTTGTACGTATGCATGTATCCACCCATCCATCCATCCATCCACGGTCTTCCTCTTGTGAAGCAGCAAGCAAGCAAGCAGCGTGACAATGGTAGAAACTGAAGCAGGAAGTTGGCTGTTGCACCGTACCCATGGATGCTGTTGCTACTGCTGCACAAGGAAGAAGACATAAATGTAGTTCAGCTGAAGTCGAAATCCATTCCATGGTGACAGAGAGAGAGATAGAGAGAGAGAGAGAAACAGAGACGTACCAAGGGGAAGGAAGCAGAGGGAGGTCCCATGGTGGGTCTGGAAGGGAGCTTCCATGGCGGGCGTCGCGTCGGTCGTCCACGCCGGAGATGGCGCGCGTCCGTCCTTGGAGGTTGAGGAAGGAGCCGGAGCCGGCCGCTGGAGTTGGAGGCGAATGAAACCCTAGACAGCCAGCCACGGGGTAGGTAGGTAGCCAGCCATGGCCAAGGCCGCGCTAGCGTGGGGCGCCATGGGAGATGCTGCCCCTCGCCGGCATGGCCGCTGCTGGACTGGATTGGATCTGGATCCAGAGCCTCCGCGTAGGGAGAGAAGAAGGAGAGGGTGGTGGTCACCGGCGGCGGGGTGATGGAGGGAGGGCGGATCTGTACGGTGCTGGAGGGGCCTCGCTCTCTCTCGATCTGGACTATATCGGGATCGGTTCGGTGGGTGGGATCGGTAGGGGAGGGGAGAGGGGATCGCGCGCCGCGGAAGGAGGCCATGGACGGGGAGGAAAGGAGGCCGGGGACGGGGAGGAAATGTCACAGCCCCAGAGTTGTTTGTAGTTAGTGGCATCTGCATTCATGCATCATGTTTGATTTCAAAGGAAATTTTGAAGTGGGGATGACCAAGCCCTAGCACTAAAGCAATTCAAATAGGTTCAACCAAGAAAATATTTCCAGTAAATCCAAATGGCTTTCAAAAATGTTCATCATTTATGGAAAATGCTGTAAACAGTAACCAGAGGTGATGCACATTTTTCCATGACTATTTGGGCTCTGAGTTAAATCATACTCTAATTGCATTTGGGCATTTAAATGCTATAAAATAATTTAAATGCTCAAATAATCATAAACTAAAATGTTTACTGTTGGATATATTCTAAACAGTAGCCATGGTTAGTTTCATGAATTCTGGTAATGCCCTGGCATTTTTAATAAAGCCCAACAGTTGCAGAAAATTAGAAAACAGAAACAATAAAGAGTGAGAGAGGACTTACCTGGCGCTCACCTGGAAGCCCAGCTGGCCCAGCTCCAGCTGGTGGCCCAGCCCACTGGCCTGAGCGGTCGTCCTCTACCTCTGCCAGTAGGCAGAGGAGGGAGGACAGCGCACGCGCGCGCCGTGGCGACACGCCACCTCCCTGCCTGCCTGCGTCCCTCGCTACCGCGACGCCTGAACCGCCTCCCCTCGACCCCCTCGCTCCTCCCCCTCACTCGCCGCTCTCTCCCCCTACCTCTGGCTCTCTCCCTCTCGTGCCCGAGCGCGCTCATCGCCGCCGCTCGCTGCTGCCACGGCCACCGGCCACCGCACGCCTCACCGATGCGCCTAGAAGCTCCGTCTCAACGTCCTCGACCCCCTCGACGAGCCACGAGGCCTCGGACGCGCCGCAACACCGCCACCGCTGCCGTTTCCCTCGCCGGCCACCGAAGATCATCGTCGTCGATTCGCCATCTCCCGAGCGTCCCCGAGCCCGCTAACCATCCCTACGGATCCGCTGTGAGCTCCTGCCCCTTCTCCCCCTCTCCGTTTGCCTTCTTGCGCACCACAACGACCAAACCGAGCTCGGCCGCACCTGCCGCCGCCACTGCACATCGCCGTCGTGGCCACAGCCACGATGGCTCGATTCCGAGCACGCCATCATCTTCACCGTACTCGTAGGAGTCCGTAGCACCTCTCCACGCGCCTCGCCGTGCCTCATAGCAACGGCTTTGACCTCGCCCGAACTCCGGCGACCGCCTGGCTCGACGCCGGCGCCGTTTCCGGCCACCCCCGGTCCAACCACCACCGCCACTCGATGCGGGGGAGCGCCCACAGCACGTAGGTGCTCTCCGCCGCCGATTTGGTCATCGGGGGAGCATTTCCGAGCTGCCCCGCCGTCTCTGACATCGCCGGCGACGAGTCGCCGGCGGGTTGGACCAAGTTGACCAGGGTTTGACCCCCCTGGGTCATTAACAGTGGGCCCGAGGCCCTATTAATTTAGTTTAGTACTAGCTAACTTTTAATTGACCAGATAAGACACTGACTTGTGGGTCCCAGCCGTCAGGTTTGACCTGGGCTGGCGCCTTTGACTTGCTGACGTCACGCTGACGTCAGGCTGACGTAGTTATTCATTTTCTGGATTTAAAATTAATCAGAAATTCCAGAAAATATTCTAAACTTCAAAAATTCATATCAAATCAACCGTAACTCCAAATGAAATAAATTATATATGAAAAATGATCAGAAAAATCTAATCTATCCATCTGTACCATTTTCATGCATGTTTGAACAACTTAAAGTTGCTGTATAAGGCAATTTGCATAAATGGCATTTAAACTCTCACATATGGAGTTTGAACTTGAACCTAGGGTTCAAACCAACTCCATTTAACATGTTGCTAGTTGCATTAGCTCAAACCACAACATATTGCCATGCCATGATCATGCATCATATTGTTGCATGGCATTGACTGTGTTTCTCCTTTGTTTGCCGGTGACTGTCCCCTCTCAGTAGACGACGCTCCGACGATTGTTCGATGACACCGATGAAGAACTATATTATCTTCAGAAGTGCCAGGCAAGCAAAACCCCCTTGTTCATTCCGATACAATCCCACTCTCTCGCTCCTGCTCTCTTTTACTGCATTAGGACAACAGCGATTCAACTGTTACATGCTGCGGTAGTTGAACCCCTTTCCTCTGCATGACCTGTCATTGCCACAGTAAATAGATGAAACCCACTAGCATGAGTAGGAGTTGTTTGAGCCCTGATGTGCCTACTCATTCATGCTTGTTGTCATGCCTGCTACTGCTTAGAGTTGAGTCGGGTCTGATTCATCGGGAATGAATTGGAATGTGGTGAACATGTCCTACTGTGTGTGAGCTAAGTGTGTGAACACGATTTGGTAAAGGTAGCGGTGAGAGGCCATGTAGGAGTACATGGTGGGTTGTCTCATTGCAGCCGTCCTCAGGAACTGAGTTCTGTGTTTGTGATCCATGAACATTTACTACCACACATTGGGCTCCGGGCGCTCCAAGCCCTCTCGACTTATTAATCAACTTGATCTCTGTCCAGGAGTTGCAACTAGTTTCTGGTGTTTGTAGGTAGTGTTAGTAGTCTACCAAGTGGCACCCTGTACAGGTGGGCTTGGGACAGACTAGGCACCGTGGCCGGGTAAACCAAGCGCCGCCCGTTTGGTGGGCTTGGAACCCTGTACACATCGTTTGGGGCCGTGAGCGACACCCCGGCCGGATCTCCTTGCGGATGGAACCCGAATAGGCGATAAACCTGGACGAGAGACTTGTGTGGTTAGTCAGGTCGTGGACGACTCCCTCGCCCGGCTTCCGCTTGAAGGTTGCCGAGGTACATGACGTGTACAGGGCGATAAGTGGCGAGAGCGTGTGTGAAGAAGTACACCCCTGCAGGGTTATCATTATCTATTCGAATAGCCGGATTCCTCGGATATGGAAACTTGGACCCCTTGCATAGTTCATAGACAAGTGAAAGTGGATACTCTAAAATGCGCAAGATAAGCGTGAGTGCTATGGATGGCGTTCTCGTAGGGAGACGGGAGCGAATCCATAGTGGTGTATTGATATGGTGAATATGTGGACTTGTGTGCGCCACCTCAAAAGAGTTACTTGCAGTCGTAGTTCAGGATAGCCACCGAGTCAAAGCTGGCTTGCTGCAGTCAAACTCCACCACCCCCTTTATTGATACTGATGCATATGTAGTTAGTTCTGATGTAAGTCTTGCTGAGTACAATTGTACTCACGTTTGCCTATTTTATGTTTTGCAGAGAGACTCCTGTCTCGCTAGTAGTACCGCTTGGACTTCGACGTTTAGCTTGATACCTCAGCTACGATCTTGTGCCCTCGGCAGGATCTGGTAGATAGTCAGGCTTCTCAGCCTTTTTCATTTGTAGTTGTCTGTACTCAGACAAGTTAAGCTTCCGCATGTGCTTGTTGCTTGTATGCTCTGTATGTTGGGTCATGAGACCCATGTTTGTAATATCTCGCTCCTCGGAGCCTAATGAATAGATACTTGAGTCGTAGAGTCTTGTTGTGATGCCATGTTGTATTTACTCATATCGGGCATATTGTGTGTATGATTGAAATGCTTGGTATGAGTGGGATCCGACTATCTAGTTGTTTATCCTTGGCAGCCTATCATATGGGGAAATGTAGTCTAGTGCTTCTGAGCGATAGTAGTCCGCTACAGCCCGGTTCACCGGAGTCCTGCTAGCCCAGCACTACTGCTTGGAACACTTGACTGGCCGGCATGTGATTCACGTCGTTCCTGTGTCTGTCCCTTCGGGGAAATGTCACGCGGTGTTATCCGGAGTCCTGCCTAGCCTGCTACAGCCCGGGTTACCGGAGTCCTGTTAGCCCAGTGCTACAGCCCAGATTTATACGTTGTTGACCGACATGCTCGATGTGATTCATGTATGCCTGTCCTCATGGGTTAGTGCCGCCTTGGGTTCACGACTAGCCATGTCGACCCGGGTTCTCTGTCATATGGATGCTAGCGACACTATCATATACGTGAGCCAAAAGGCGCAAACGATCCCGGGCCAGGTAAGGTGGCACCCGTGGGAATACCGTGCGTGAGGCCGCAAAGTGATATGATGTGTTACATGCTAGATCGATGTGGCTTAGGATCGGGGTCCCGACAGGAAAGGAGGCCGGGGACGGGGAGGAAAGGAGGCCGGGGACGGGAAGAAGGTGGCGGCGGCGACGAGACGAGGACGAGGGAGGGAGCAGATCTGCTACGGGAGGTGGACGGAGGGAGCGAAAGATGGGGAACGATGGGCGGCGCGCGGATCTGGCGTCGTCAGGCTCAGACGATTCTGGCCGGAGGCGAGGGAGGAGTGGAGGGGGAAGGGGAGGGTGCAGACGAGGGGAGAGGTCGGCGGCGGAAGGAAGGGAGGACGGCGAACGGCGGGAGCAGGAGGTCTTCCACGATGGTGGCGGCGGCGGTCCAATGGAGGGAAAGGGGAGAGGGGTTAGGGTTTGGGCTGCGGGGAGAGGAGTGGTGTGCGGGGGAGAGGAGGAGAGGGGGGAGGAGTGGTGTGCCCGCGAGGGGGAGGAGTGGGTGAGTGGTGGCATTTTGCCAATGACAGGTGGGCCCGCGAGGAATTAGGCCCACATGTCAGTGTCCTCAACGACATGTGGTGTAGGTGAGTGGAGCTGCTTTCGGGGGGTGTGGGTGGGGAGTGGGTGAGGGGTGTGGGCCATTGGATCTGGCAGGATCCGACGGTCTCTAATGCTTGATCCGCGTGACATGCCCATTGACCAATCAGAATTAAGTGCAGGCTTTCATGATGTTATGACCATCTAAAATGGTCGTAATCAATTTTTCATTTATCGAGTGCCCAGAATGAGTTTTTTTGTGAAGGACCTATAATATATTTTTGCAAAATTGGACCTAATCAATTTTATAAAATACTAGGACATATTTAATGCACAATTGACCAAATGGTTAGGTTTCAAAAGTTTTTATCCAACTCTAGTGAAAAAGACAAATTTCCGCCGATTCAGCTGGAAGCGGGTCAAATTTGAACTGCAGTTGCCTCATAGTTTGCTCTCTATTTTTTCCAAAAATCATTTCTAGGTACATAAGTATCTATTTAATCAGAGAAACACCAAAAAAATTCCAAGATTCAACCACTAGCTAGGAACGGTCATTCCCGCTGTTTTGACCGCATTTTGGAACGGGCATAAAAAATTCAAAAAAATTCAAAAAATTGGGAAACCTTCGCATTGTGTCATCATATGTGGCCAAGTTCCTAGGAAAAATAACAAACTTGTAATACGGCAATTATTTTAAAAAAGTGTTCTCAGAAACCAGCTATCATGTGTGGAGATCAATGGCTTTCAAGCCAAATGATCAATCTTATGGCCACATTCATGGCATAGTTTGTTCAAATGATCTCATATTGTGCACATGGGTGCATGTTGTAATGGCAAAAAATGTTGCCTAAGGAAGTTCTCATTTTCGTTGGACGAAAAAACCATTTTCCATTTTTCGAGTGCCTGAAAGGAGGTTTTTTGTGAAGGAACTACCAAATAATTGTTGCAAAATTGGACCAAATCATTTTTATAAAATACTATCCCATATTTAATGCACAATTGACAAAATGGTTGGGTGTAAAAAATTTTGATCCACCTCTCGTGAAAAAGACAAATTTCCGCCGATTCAGCTGGAAGCGGGTCAAATTTGAACTGCAGCTGCCTTGTAGTTTGCTATTTATTTTTTCCAAAAATCATTTCTAGGTACATAAGTATCTATTTCATCATAGAAACACCAAAAAAAATTCCAAGATTCAACCACTAGCTAGGAACGGTCATTCCCGCCGTTTTGACCGCATTTTGAAACAGGCATAAAAAATTCAAAAAAATTCAAATAATTAGGAAACCTTCGCATTGTGTCATCATATGTGGCCAAGTTACCAGGAAAAATAACAAACTTGCAATACGACAATTATTTTAAAAAAGTGTTCTCAGAAATGAGCTATCATCTCTGAAGATTCATGGCTTTCAAGCCAAATGACTAATCTTATGGCCACATTCGTGGCATAGTTTGTTCAAAATATCTCATATTGTGCACAAGGGTGCATATTGGAATGTCAAACAGTGTTGCCTAAGGAAGTTCTCATTTTCGTTGGACGAAAAAACCATTTTCCATTTTTCGAGTGCCCGAAAGGAGGTTTTTTGTGAAGGAACTACCAAATAATTGTTGCAAAATTGGACCAAATCATTTTTATAAAATACTAGGCCATATTTAATGCACAATTAACAAAATGGTTGGGTGAAAAAAGTTTTGATCCACCTCTGGTGAAAAAGACAAATTGTCGTCGATTCATTTGGAAACGGGTCAAATTTGAACTGTAGCTGCCTCATAGTTTGCTCTTTATTTTTTCAAAAAATCATTTCTAGGTACATAAGTATCTATTTAATCATAGAAACACCAAAAAAAATTCCAAGATTAAACAACTAGCTAGGAACGGTCAAGCCCGCCGTTTTGACCGCATTTTGAAACGGGCATAAAAAATTCAAAAAAATCAAAAAATTGGAAAACCTTCGCATTGTGTCATTATATGTGACCAAGTTTCCAGGAAAAATAATAAACTTGTAATACGGTAATTATTTTAAAAAAGTTTTCTCAGAAATGAGCTATCAAGTGTGAAGATTAATGGCTTTCAAGCCAAATGATCAATCTTATGGCCACATTCATGGCATAGATTGTTCAAATGATCTCATATTGTGCATAAGGGTGCATATTGGAATAGCAAACAATGTTGCCTAAGGAAGTTTTCTTTTTCGTTGGACGAAAAAACCATTTTCCATTTTTCGAGTGCCCGAAAGGAGGTTTTTTTGTGAAGGAACTACCAAATAATTGTTGCAAAATTGGACCAAATCATTTTTATAAAATACTAGGCCATATTTAATGCACAATTGACAAAATGGTTGGGTGCAAAAAGTTTTGATCCACCTCTCGTGAAAAAGACAAATTCCCGCAGATTCAGTTGGAAGCGGGTCAAATTTGAACTGCAGCTGCCTCATAGTTTGCTATTTATTTTTTCCAAAGATAGTTTCTAGTTACATAAGTACCTATTTAATCATAAATACATGGTTTGGTGGCGATACGTCAAGGTTTGGGCGGTGGGAGGGCCCCAACTCTAGAGCACGTAAGCTCGCATGCCCGCCGCGTGGTCACCGCGTGACCGTGGCATTGCCATGTGTTCTGGGTGGCCTAGACATGTCTAGTGGGTTGGGCACTCCCCATGTAGGTGCTAGGAAGAAAATTACAACATACGATTCTCACGAGGAGACCGATCGGTGCTCAAACATGAATTAGCAGCCAAGTGTTTGATTAGCGGTACAGGAAATGTACATGGATAATGGGCATGAGTTTTGGCTGAGGATGATCAGTTACTAAGAAGACCGTCTTCACAAATTTTCAGATCAAAAGGAGGAGCCTAGCTGGTACTTGCTTTGCAAACCACCACATTGGACATAAATATGAATGTTGAAGCTCGGCTCAAAATAATGAATGGATTGAGCTGGCATTTGGTGGAGGATGGTTATTTGGGCATAGGAAAGCACTGTAGAAAATGGATACTATTTGGACATGCCAAAGTGGTACTTCCTTCACAAACTGTTACTCTGAACAGAATAGGAAAATGAATATTTTTGAATTATTTTTGAACTAGGCAAGGAAGGTTTTTACATATTTGATGAAGATATGACCCAAAGAATTTATGAGATTTTTTTGGAAATTTTGGGAATGACAGAAATATAGGTTGCTTCACAACCTAGGGCAAAAACTGCCACATGGACATGCCACATAGGCAAAACTGATGAGGTGGCGCCTAGTCATAGCAACCCACCACAATTTACAAGGCTATGACCATCTATATTGGTCGTTAACAACTAGAAATAAGGCAGCGGACTAGCGCTGTTTGCTTTATGACCTTTTCGTGTGAGGAAATTACGACCTTTCTGACCAAAATGGTCGCAATGGTTTAGGGTTTTGGAGCCCCCGAACAGCTTTTGACCAATTGGTCTGAAATGGTCATAAATTTATGACCAATTCTTCGAGGGTCACTGACAGAAGGTCATAAGTTGACATATTTCTTGTAGTGCTAGTTTTTGGACCTGCTTTAGGCCTGTTGGTATTGCCAATTGTGACAAGGGTCGGATTTTGGCGGGGTTCGCTTCAATTCCTCTATTAGAAACAATGAACCAGAGAAGTTTCTTTTGCAAAGATGCCCTAGAGGCAATCATGTATGATGATATTTCCTTTGTGTTCATTGTCGCTGTCAAAACCGGCGGATCTTGGGTAGGGGGTCCTGAACTGTGCGTGTAAGGTCGATGGTATAAGGAGACAGGGGACACGATGTTTACCTAGGTTTGGGCCCTCTCTATGGAGGCAATACCCTACTTCCTGCTTGATTGATCTTGATGAATATGAGTATTACAAAAGTATATCTACCACGAGATCGTAATGGCTAAAACCCTAGAAGTCTAGCCTATATGATTATGATCACCCTTACGGACTAAGCCCTCCGGTTTATATAGACACCGGAGGGTACTAAGGTTGCACGAAGTCGGTTACAGAGCAAGGAATCTTCCAATTTGGACACCAAGCTTCCCTTCCACGTCAAGGAGAGTCCCATCCAAACACGGGAGAGAGTCTTCGGTCTTGTATCTTCATAGCCCATTAGTCCGGCCTATGTACCATAGTCCGGACGCCCGAGGACCCCTTAATCCAGGACTCCCTCAGTAGCCCCTGAACCAGGCTTCAATGACGAGGTGTCCGGCGCGCAAATTGTCTTCGGCATTGCAAGGCGGGTTCCTTCTCCAAATATTCCAACACAGTCTTCGAACACAACGAACGTGTCCGGCTCTGCAAAACAAATACCACACACCAGCGCAGAGAGTATAATATTTCACGAGTCCAATCCGTTGACAACTTTTCTGTAACGTGATATCACGTCATCACCCGGTCATTATTTCGAACCATTTTTCGGCCTTCCGCTTCGAGATGCAGTCTCACTGGCATGTCTTGTCAAAGCAGAGATCATGTCCCCTTATTGCGGGATTCTCATCAATACGGGCATGGGTAATCCAAACATGCCGTCTGCACAGCCCTTGGGAACAGGCATGTTTTGAGGCGAGTGGGGAGGCGCTTGATACTCACTGCCTTTATCATGAGATAAGGATTCCTTTCTTTCACCCATGCCTTCTCTCTCTCTGCCCTCCCGTTCTCGAGCTCTAGCACCCAAGTCCTCATCTTTTCTGCCTCGAGAAAGCACTGGACCATGTCCGGATCTAGAGAGCAATGTGGCAGCCCGGCTCAGAGAAATCGGAACGCCCCGTATTCCAGCCCAGAGATCGAGGAGAATCTATGGAATAAGGCACTGCTTGACATAGAACAAATCAGCTCTTATTATAAGAATAATAATACAAGGGTCTGATGTTACAAAGAAGCACATCAGCACGGCAACACTATGCCTGGGATACTACACTTGCTCTATGCTAGCAGAGAAACAACTCGTAGGAGCGGAATACTTCTAGCAGCGTAACCACGACGAAGGTGGTGAACTCCACTCCACAAGGACTCTGGCAGGGACACGATCTAGCTCGCACGCATGGCAACCTCGACAACCAATCAAGCAATCATGGCATCACTTGCAATCTGGCATTGCACGCCAGGTCAGTACATTGAATGTACTTGCAAGCTCAGAACAACCATAAACATCAAGGTAAGACAATAACATAGCATTAACAGGTTAATTAATTAACAACTACCAGGATGAAGCAACTACTAAGCATGGTATGCAGCTGATATAATACTGATAAATCACCATCTCAGATCTCCATAACCATATCTCTCTTGGCTAACCGGCCAAGCAATATACCATCTCGATCACCTCGTGATCAAAACCAAACGATGATCATTCACGAATCACAAACGGACCAACCTCGTGGTCTTGTAACCAAACGGTGATCTTTCCGGCGATCACAACCAACACCAACACTTGGTCTCAAACGGTGATCTTTCCGACGATCACTACCATGACCAACACTTGGTCTCCAACATCATCATCAACGTCCTCCCAATCTGTACTAGTCAAAATATTAACATATAAATCACCTATAAGTCATTCCATCATGTGAGTGTTGATCGAACGGTGTGACCTAGTACAAACCCATGCCCATGACCAAGGACGCGGATATCGATAGTTTAAACAAACACACTCTGTAGAGGTAGCGCACTTAACCCACACCACGGAACCCATGGCCTCGCATTCCCATTCGGGTGGACCAACGGCGTTCCGACAAAACCGATCTACTGCCATGACACTCTCCCTGCCTCTCCGACCGACACCCCCTTTGGGTTCAGTCCTGGGTGGCCCCGTGCCTACCAAAGGCACCAACGGCCACCGTCGTGGAAAACAAAAATGGTCCCAAATGGGGACAAAAGCGCGCAAAATCCAACTACGGGCACACAAGGCTTATGTCCGCCTACCTGATCAGGGTAGTGCGCGCCCATAACCTTCCCTCGTTGCAGGCACCGGCGAGAGACACGACAATAAAATCGCATTATGGCCTTCCCATAAAGGAAAATGTGGTTGCACTAGAGAAAGCCCGGTTCGATGGCACCTGACCAACTTAATGACTGAATTTATCCCCAAAAATATAACTGTGATAACTGATACTCCGATATCAACTATCAAACTATAATCCAAGTCATAGCAATATCCAACAAATAATCTGAGCATAATATTATCATATCAAAATACTCCAAGGATAGCATAACATTTCTATCATGACGAATCTGAAAACAATAACTATACTACTCAAATAACAAGAACAAAGCTATCCAACTAAGATCCACACATAAACATCATCTCCGAAATTAATACTCCAAGCAACAGTAACAGAACATCGACTAGCATCATGAAAATAATCATACTAACCACTAATAATCCAAAGGCAGCATGACATCCAAAGTAATACTCCAAAATATAATAACAGATATCATCATGAAAACAATCATAATATCAACCACTAATACTCCAATGGAAACATGATACTCATCAACTACAAACATAACTCATAGTAATCCAAACAATAGCATGGCAACAACAAGATCAAAATAATACTCCGAGAAAATGCCATGCACAAAGTCATGTAGATAAAGCAATATTTTAAACAAGGTCAAATAGATTAAACCATGTCACTGCATTACACTGATGCAAATGGAAGGTTTGGCTTGCCTGGGTTGGAAGAAATCACCGGGAAGAAGTGCGAGAAGCTCGCGGAAAGAATCGCCAGAAAAGGTACTCTCTCGGAGGGGTCTAATTAAGCGCAAGGCCAAAATGGTCATTTCAGAATCTCAAAACATGGTGAAAATGATTCCGTTGGAACAAGCTCGATGAAATGAAGAAGTGGGCTTTGGATTCACCTGATTTGGAGCTATGGGGAAAAAGATATGAATGATTTTCTGCCAGGGACCTATCTATAAAGAAATCAACACAAACAGGCCCTCGGATGAAAAAACAGAAAGCGCACTTTACGGAAATACGCCTTCTCCTAAGGAAAACATAATACTCGCTACAATAGAGAGAAAATGCACTTTTAGAAGAGGAAAACGTACTCTGTCTTAAGGAGAGGGAAAATACACTTTCCACAAACGAAAACGTACTCACGGGTTTGCGCCTCCACTTAATCCAGTCAGCAGGGTGCAGGGCCAGGACTTGGGACTCTGACGCGTGGGGCCGCGGGGTCCACGCGCGGTTAACTCTCTCCTCCCGCCTCCTTCTCCTTCTTCCCCCAACACTGCACGCAGAGCAGAGGATAGGCCGCCGGCCGTGGCGCTCGCTCCAGCCACTCAGGCCACCTCCGGCGGAGCTTGGACCGTTCGAGTGCTCAAGACGGCGAGGTGCACCCGTCCCTCCACCACTCGAACGTCAGGGAGAAACGGGCATGGCGGGACTATGGCCGCGGCGGACATGGCTCTCCGGGCTCCGGGGAACTCGTGGCCTGAGGCCAACGGAGAAGGAATGGGGGCACTTGGGTGGATCTAGGGTCGATGAGGAGGCCTCGGGTGGTGCTAGAACAAAGGGAGACAACTCGACTCGCTCGGATTTAGGCCGGAGGGGCCGGCGGCCATGGCGGATGGAGGACGAGCAGAGGGGCTCCGGTGCTCGGGGAAGTGATTTGGGATGGTCTGTTAAGTCAGGCAAAGGCGATGGTGAGGTCGACAGGCCTCGGGGTGGGCTTATATAGGCGACTGGAGGGAGGACGAGCAGATCGCCGCTGTGCACGCCCGACAAAATCACTGGCGACGCTCATCAATCACGGGGAGGTGCGGGAACGCGACGAGGGGGGTGCGGACGAGCCGCAGAGGTCACGGAGACGAGCGGAGCTCGGGGACAAGAAGAGGAAGAGGACACCAAGGAGGGAAATGACGGTCGGCTACAACACGTCCGTGGGAACGCGGCGACGAGAGCTGACGGAGAGCTTACGGAGGGGGAGATGGCTCCAGGAGGACGGTGACGACGCAGTAAAACTATTAGACACACTTATGAGTGCGAAGACGACGAGAGGGAGAGGGGCCGGAGCTAGAAGACACCCTGGACACGGCCAACGCCAGCTGAGCGCGCTCATTGCATGCCAAAGCTCGTGATCACCGCGTTCACTGGTGCACACAGTGCCACACGGCCGGCCAAACGTTGTGTGGGGGTTTTTCCTTCCTTGGGCGGTTTCAACTGCGGTGGTAGATCGATGAAAACTGCTCTGGTTAAATGGTAAGTAACCTCTAAAGTTTACTGCAGTAAACTTGGCCGTGAACTGCTGATCAACATGAAGGAGATTGGGAGCAATGGAGCTGTCTGCGAGGTTTAGGGTAAGAAGGACTTTCATCCTGGTAACTTTGAGAAGATTTGGACCAGTAATGAATATAGTTGCTTCACAATTAATATTTGGTCCAGAAACTCGATCATGATGGTTCACTCACATAGTGATTCCACCCGGGCTGAAATTAGGCAAGGCTTTATGATTTGATCAAGTAAAGATGATGTAACTGTTTCATCCCAAATGGGCAAGCCAAAGTGGTACTTGCTTCACAAACATCGTCACTAACCAGAATCTTGAAATAATTTTGGTGATCAAATAAATCAATGAAATGATCCCAAATTTGGTGGAGATATGTTGTTATATAGGTAGGAGAACAATCTGGTATTTTCTCAGAATTAATGAAGCAATATAAAATGCACTTGCTTCACAACCTGAAAATATTGCCAGAATCAAAGATTTGGTCCTGTGCTCACATAGATGATTGGATGGGTCTAAAATTTGGAGGACAGTAATTATATGAGCACATGAAGAGGCATGCAAAATTTCAACTCATTTGGATAACCCTAGCTAGTACTTCCTTCATAATGGCTTCTGTCTGACAGAAACTTTGAAAAATCACTGAGGAAGATTGGCTAGGCAAATAAAGTTGAATTTTGGCATGAGGCAATGATTTGGACATAAGAGAATGCCCAAAAGGTTTGGGAGCAATCAGGAAATTATAGGTGGCACTTCCTTCACAGAAAGCCACACTGGACAGAAATGAAGAATAATTATTGGAGAATTATTCTTGGGCTAGGACAGGAAAATTTGGGCATCTTTGAGCAACATATGACCCAAAGAAATTATGAGAATTAATTGGGATTTTTGGGAGTGACATAATTATAGGTTTCTTGACAACCTAGGATAGACAGTGTCGGATCACGGGTTCCGGCAGACCCTTAAGGTTCGAACTCTAGGGTGCGCGCGGAGATCGTGCCCTCTACCTCTTCGTCTCGTAAGGATCTAAACTACTGCCAAAACAACACATGAGACAAAACATTTATACTGGTTCGGGCCACCATTGTGGTGTAATACCCTACTCCAGTGTGGTGGGTGGATTGCCTCTTGGGCTGATGAGGAAGAACAGTACAGGTGAACGGCCTCGCGAGGGCCTGTTCTTGGCTAGGGGATGAACTGCTAGGGAGAGTTCAATCGCCCTTCTCTTTCTCTTTCTCTCTACTTGCTCTAGGTACTGGATCAGATCTTAGGTTCTTGACTGATCGATTCTAGATGCCTCTACCCTGGGGGTGGCTCGCCCTATTTATAGGCAAAGGCCCTGGGCCTCTTCCCAAATATTGAGCGGGAAGGGCGCCAACAATTGGCCAATTTGAAGGGGAACATCTGGTACAGTTATCCTGACTAAAGTTGGTCTTCGCCTGCCAAAGGCTCTGGTGATGACGCCCGCTTGGGATCCATAGTGACTTCCTCCTTGTCGTGGAGATGGTCTTGGTCTTGTTGCACCGAAATGGGTGCCTTTGCTTGATCCTCTCGCCTGCGCTTGCCCCCTTTGCACCAAAGAGGAAAGGGAGGACACTGCGCGGGCCGGCGCCCGCCTGGCACCTTTGGTCATCATGGCTTGCGTCATGGGCACCTCGTGAGGTACCCCACCTTGATCTCTCTGCCTCCTCGCGAGCCAGCCTAAGGAGGCCGTGCTGGAGGGAGCGTCGGGTCGTCCGCCTCGTGAGGCTTGGCCCCTCGCGAGGTTCTTGAGCCTTGTGTTGATGAAGATGGGCCACGTTGGGCCCCCACTCGAGCCACGCCGCAGGCCGCAGGCAGGCAAGTCTGGGGACCCCCATTCCCAGAACACCGACAGTAGCCCCCGGGCCCAAGGCGCGCACGGACTTGGCCATGCCGAGAGGCGAAAGGGCAAGGGCGAAGCGCCGCGGGCCCTAGCAGTCTGCGGCCTCAGGCAGCGCGTGGCGGTTGATTGGACGTGGGCGTCTCCACTTCCCCACGATGCCTCGACAATCACGCCGATTGGATAAGTCCCTGCATGCAAACCATGTCATGATTACCTGTGATCGTGGAGGCCGACGGTTGGCCTCCACCGGCTATAAGTACGGCACCACGCGTGCCCTTCTAGTCCATCTCTTCTTGCTTCCTCCCCCGCCTCAGTTCTTGCTCCGTCTTGGTGTGATGGCTCTGATTCGCCGGTTCTCCGCGGCGGAGAAGGGGAAGGCTCCTCAAGAAGTACCTGACCCGCTCCCGCCGAAGAAACGGCCTGCCTTGCGCGGCCAAGACGAGGAGAATCGCCTTGTGGTGCCGAGGCCTTGGTACGAGCGGCCTCCGCCGGGGTTCCCGCTTACCTTGTGTGCCCACGCCGAGGGCTCTGGAAGAGGAGATGCCGATCCCCTCCGCCAGCGCCGTCGGCGGCGCCGGAGGGTCACGAAGGTGTTGGTTGTTCCTCCTGGAGTCCATACCGAGGGCTCCTCCCGCGAGCTCGTGCTCCACACCGCCATGCCTCCGCGGACTTGGATCCGCCTTCCTCCCTTCTTCGCCTCCGCCTTCCAGCAGGGGAGACTCCTGGAGCTATGGCTGCAGCACGCCGACTGCAGCACTCCTGCGATCGGGGCAGAGGTTGAGATCACCGCCCCGGGCGAGGTCTTCATGACTCGTGGCTGGGGTGAAATTGCCCGGTGCTGCAGAACGAAGGGCGCCCTCACGATCCACCTGGAGTACGACGGCGCTTCGGTGATGTTCTTCAAGGTCTTCGACGCGAACGGTCGACGGCTGGAGTGCTGCCCCGAGGGAGGCGGCCAGGACGTCGCCACGGCGACAGCTGGGCCCGCCAATCGCCCCCTGGACAGCTCCGCAAGCGACGGGAGCGCCGGAGGATCCAACGATCCCAGTGAGGTCTTCGCGATGCCGGAGACGAGCGACGACAGCTATGAGCCCGCGAGCCGACGCCGCTCCCGGAGCAGGGCAGGCTCGCTTGGTCGCCGTCGATCCTGATCTGGATGGGGTTGGCGCCGGTGCCTGCCGGCCCACTGTTGATGATGGCATCTTTTGCAGGGGCGCGTGTAATTAGCACCTTTTAGGATTCGTTCCCTGCGAGGAATCACATTGTGCCCCATAGGGGCTTGTAAGGTGGCAGTGATCCTTGTTGTTAATATGTAACCCTTGCTATGGATTTGTGCGAATTGCGAATTCTGTCATAGTTTGGTCCCCCCTTTCGCACCTCGCGAGGGCTTGGTGCTCTGCGTTGACAGGTCCCAGTCCCAAGGCGGCGTCAGCCGTCGCTGGTATGCTAGGTCGCGATGCCGTGGTCAAGGCCAGGAGGTGAGCGACCCGTGGTCTGGTAAGAGCCCCTGAGTCGCGATGCTCAGGAGGTCCCCTTTGGCGACCAAGCAGCCGTCGCTAGGTGAGAAAGGGAAGCGACGTCGCTAGTACGGAGTCGCTCTAGGTGCGGGGGTAGTTCCACGGTAGTCAACGCTTTGGATGGTGACTTATCTTGAGGATCGGAGATTGCCCTCAGCGTGCCGCCGGGTCCGGGGGGTAGCTTGAGTGGAGTTGCTTGACGAGGTCCTCGCGTTCCCCTTCTCCCTCGCCTCTGCTCCCCTTTCTGCTCTACGTCCTCGGGTCCCGGCCCTCGAGCTGGTCTCAGCCGTCGCTGGTAT
The DNA here is from genome assembly GCA_032464435.1 of Aegilops umbellulata. Classification (NCBI taxonomy): domain Eukaryota; kingdom Viridiplantae; phylum Streptophyta; class Magnoliopsida; order Poales; family Poaceae; genus Aegilops; species Aegilops umbellulata. Next base: position 139,337,877 of record CP136056.1, read on the forward strand.
GCCATGTCGCGATGCCATGGTCAAGGCCAGTAAGAGCCCTGAGTCGCGATGCTCAGGCACCCCCCCTTTAACGTGCAAGCGGTTTGCGCGGGAGAGGGTGAAGGAGACGCCGCGAGGGCCTTGGCTACCACGGCTTCCTCTAAGGATCCTGCAGATTCATCATAAACAAAGAAGACGTGGTTGCCATAGCAGCGATTAGTTGACTGTTAGTTGGTCAGGGGCTTGCTGCTTGGAGCGGGTGAGGTGTGTCTGGGCACCCGTGAGCCAGTGCGGGACTCACGAGGCCCTACCTCTAGGCGGGTTGCGCCTGGCACTGGGTCGTATCTTGAGATGTGTTCCTGCAAAATCTGGTTAGATGCCGGCACTCTAAGTCCTCAGGTCCCGGCCCTCGAGCTTGTCTCAGCCGTCGCTGTTATGCCAGGTCGCGATGCCGTGGACAAGGCCAGAGGGTGAGGGCTGGAGAGCCAGTAAGAGCCCTGAGTCGCGATGCTCAGGCACCCCCCCTTTAACGTGCAAGTGGTCGACATGAAGAAGAAGGGCGCCGCAGACGGCATCGAGTAATGGTGCATAACTGGAAATAAATGCGGAAGGGATACACGCCGCTGGGTCTAACCCGAGCGGCCTGGGGATGATGCAGCCCGAGGGGCACCCCCAGCAAAGCAAGCTAGCGACTGAAAAGATAAAAGGGGATACATGCCACAGGGACGGACCCACGCGGCCTGGGAATGACGCAACCCTGGGAGGGCGCTCCCAGCTGAGAATGAAACTTGAAAGATGTCACCTGAAAGATGTCGTTGATGCAGTGGCGTTGGCTCAGTAGACTCGGTGGGCCGCGGAAGCTGATCCTCACGAGCCCCCAGGCCCGGGGGCCTCGGGAGGCTCCGGAGGTACTGGTGGCTCCTCGTGAGCAGCCTCCGTCTCCGCCAGGGCTGCAGACCGCCTGCCCTCTTGCGCCTCCAAGGTGCTCCTCATGATGCGCTGGTACGCCGCAACCACGCTCGGCAGGCCATAAGGCATGCGAACATAGCTGTGGGGTGGTCCTCCGCAACGCCCCGCTCGTGAGGGCTAGAGGCGCTCCGCCGTGGCGATCTGGGTGAGCCCTGGTACGTCGACGCAGACGCGCAGCCCACCATCCTCGCCTGGATGGGGAGCCACAGCTGGTGGACGACGGCAACCTCTCATGATCCTGGACTCCTGTAGTTCTTGAATGGCCTTGTTAACAAACTCCTGCTGGTCTGACCTTCCTCCCCTGGCTTCCTTCCGAGGGAAGCGTGCTTCGAAACACGCCTCCACATGGTGCCCCAGCGCCTCCCTCGTGACCTTGGCAAGGTCGGTGGCCCTCCAGGTGAGAGCCCCCGAGCCCTGCCTGAGGAGGGCGCCGCACGCGCTTTCCTATGCGATTGAAGGAGGGTCCCCCTGGGCAGACGCGGGCCTCGAAGGGCCTGCCTCCTAAGGGTCTGAGCCTGACATTGTCTTCTTCTTCTTGGGGGTGGTCTCAGGAAGCCTCCTGCTTCCGCGATCTGGGCTTCTAGTGACGCGGACTGGAAGGCTCGCTCCAGGGCACACACTGCATCCTTCTCTTGACATGGCACCGTGATGACGCCGCCGCTTCCTGTCATCTTGAGGACGTTGTAGCCATGTTGAGTCATGGCCATGAACTTGGCCAACGTCGGGTACCCGAGGATGGCGTTGTACGACAGGTGGATGTGGGCGATGTCAAAGTCGATGAGCTCGGTGCGGTAGTTGTCATAGGTGCCGAAGGTGACTGGGAGGCGGACCTGCCCGATCGGGACTGTGGAACCGTCAGTGACTCCGGAGAAGGGCTTGGTTGGCTGAAGCTGGTCATAGGGCACTTGGAGGCTGTTGAACGTTTCCACGGACAAGACATTGAGTCCTGCCCCTCCGTCAATGAGGGTCCTGGTGACCAGAACGTTGCTGATGACTGGGGGAACAAAGCATTGGGAGGACTCCGGCTGTGGCTGCGCACTTGAGCTGGTCTGCTGAGCTGAACGTGATGGTGCAGGCCGACCACCTGAGGGGACGCGTTGCTTCGAGCTTGGGGAGGACTGCATTCACTTCGCGAGCAAACTGCTTGAAGATACGTTGAGAGGCTGGGGCTTGAGCTCTGCCCAGGATGCAGGCGATGGCGCGAGGCTCCTGGAAGACCCCAGCCCCCTCGTCTTGGTGGCGGTCTTCATTCCTTCTTGGCTGAGGCGGCAACGGCGGTAGGCCGGGGTTGCCATGAGGGCGATCCTCACGAGGCTGATCCCTCCAGTCCCCCTTGCAAGGCGGGTCATGCCAACGGTCCTCGCGAGGTTGGTCACGCCAGCCTGGATGCGGGCCACGGTCTTCCCAGCGTCCCGGGTTCCTTCCTCCTCCTCGGCCGTAGCCCTGGTCAGCACGGTCGGGGCGTCGGCCGACTCTTCCTTCTCGCACGGCGCGGAGTTCTTGGCATTCATTGGTGTTGTGGGTGTGGAGGTCATGGTACACACAGTACCGGCTGCCCCTGGAGGATTCAGGCAGATCCTTGCCCCGCTTGGTGTCCGGTTCTGCCGCGAGCACGGCAGCCCCCTTGTGCTTCACGTCCTTGGCCTTGGGCTTCTTCTCTTCTGGGTCTGCGGCAGGCAGCTCGAGGAGGGAGAGGCGTCCCTCCTCAGCTCTGGCGCACTTGGTCGCCAGGTTGAACAGCTCCAGGGAGGTGCAGAGGTCTTCATGCATTGCCAGCTCCTCCTTCATCTTGACGTCGCACACGCCATCGGAGAAGGCCGAAATGATGGCTTCTTCAGACACCCTGGGGATCTTGAGGCGCACACTGTTGAAGCGCTGGATGTACTTCTGCAGGGTCTCTCCAGGTTGCTGCTTGAAGCGGGTACCTTGGAAGTTGGCGATGAAGCGGGTACGCATCTGGTCCCAGGAGGAGATTGTGCCTGGGGCCAGGTTCAGGAGCCAAGTGCGGGCACCTTCCTTTAGCGCCATGAGGGAACCAGTTCTCCATGACCTTCTCGTCCCCGCTGGCAGCTTCGATTCCCAGCTCGTAGAGCTGGAGGAACTCCGTGGGATCAGTTGTGCCGTCGTAGCGAGGAGGCAGGTCCGGCTTGAACTTGCCGGGCCACGCGACGCTACGCAACTCGGGGGTGTAGGCGCGGCAGCCAGCGGTGGCCGCGGGAGGTTTTGGTTGAGGGAGAGCTTGGCCCTGTAGGTCCCCTTGTGCCGCAGCTGGGAGCAGCGCGGGGTCTTGACGTGCCGGAGCTGGAGCAGGGTCTTGGCGAGCCGGGGCCGGGAGCGCCCGGGCGGCCTCTTGCGGTCGCGGGACTTCTTGGCAGCTCCGTTCCTGCTGGGCCGGCGCATGACGGAGCGGGTTCCGCCCAGGAGCTGCGCGCCTTGGGGCCATGGCATCTTCTTGGAAAGGTGGCGGCTGGAACGCCCCCGGGGCTTCATTGCCTACGCGGGGCGGAGTGCGGCGCAGAGGTGCAGAAGGCGCGGGAGAGCCCCCTGCGGCGCGGACGAGCTCGGCGACGCGGTCGAGCCACTCCTCGTAGACGTCGTCGACGGGGCGGTAACGCAGGAGCTCGTTCGCCGCGATGAGCGCAGCTCGAGCCTCCAAGGGCGCGCGAAGCGCGTGCGACGAAGAACCGGCCGGGGTGAGCGACGGAGTGGCGGTGCGGCCATCCCGCCGCACGAATGGGTGCTGAGAGGATGCTTGCTGCTCGTTCCCCGCCGGGCCGGTGGCGGCGTTGACGGCGGGCGACGGGGAACGACGAGGACGCCCACCGACAGGGGCCGCCTGGACGGCGCGGGAAGCGATGGCGGCCCGGCGCTCGGCGCGAGCCCGACGAGCGTCAGACATGGATGCGGTGGTCGGAGGAGAGCGAAGCGGTGGAAGACTGATTCCGGCGCACCCCTACCTGGCGCGCCAAATGTCGGATCACGGGTTCCGGCAGACCCTTAAGGTTCGAACTCTGGGGTGCGCGCGGAGATCGTGCCCTCTACCTCTCCGTCTCGTAAGGATCTAAACTACTGCCGGAACAACACATGAGACACAAGATTTATACTGGTTCGGGCCACCATTGTGGTGTAATACCCTACTCCAGTGTGGCGGGTGGATTGCCTCTTGGGCTAATGAGGAAGAACAGTACAGGTGAACGGCCTCGCAAGGGCCTGTTCTTGGCTAGGGGATGAACTGCTAGGGAGAGTTCAATCGCCCTTCTCTTTATCTTTCTCTCTACTTGCTCTAGGTACTGGATCAGATCTTAGGTTCTTGACTGATCGATTCTAGATGCCTCTACCCTGGGGGTGGCTGGCCCTATTTATAGGCAAAGGCCCTGGGCCTCTTCCCAAATATTGAGCGGGAAGGGCGCCAACAATTGGCCAATTTGAAGGGGAACATCTGGTACACTTATCCTGACTAAAGTTGGTCTTCGCCTGCAAAAGGCTCTGGTGATGACGCCGGCTTGGGCTCCACAGTGACTTCCTCCTTGTCGTGGAGCTGGTCTTGGTCTCATTGCACCGAAATGGGTGCCTTTGCTTGATCCTCTCGCCTGCGCTTGCCCCCTTTGCACCAAAGAGGAAAGGGAGGACACTGCGCGGGTCGGCGCCCGCCTGGCACCTTTGGTCGTCATGGCTTGCGTCATGGGCACCTCGTGAGGTACCCCACCTTGATCTCTCCGCCTCCTCGCGAGCCAGCCTAAGGAGGTCGTGCTGGAGGGATCGCCGTGTCGTCCGCCTCACGAGGCTTGGCCCCTCGCGAGGGTCTTGAGCCTTGTGTTGATGAAGATGGGCCACGTTGGGCCCCCACTCGAGCCACGCCGCAGGCCGCAGGCAGGCAAGTCTGGGGACCGCCGTTCCCAGAACGCCAACAGACAGGGTTATTCCTTTAATAGAAATAGGAATATTCCCTATAAAAAGGTTTTAGGGTTTGGTTAAAGCGTGAAGTGACATGATCTTGGCAAGGTTTTGAGAGTGATGAGCCACTTGGGAGGGTGAATGTGGGTGATTTCCCAGGTGGCAAGGCCATAGAACCACTCCATAAAGGAAAACAGAGCAAAAACCAATAAATCAAAAAGAAAAAGAAAAGGGCCAAAAACCAGACTGTTACAAACCTTCTCCCCTTAAAGAAATCTCGTCATCGAGATTTGGTGGCTCAGGGAACAAGTATGACTTGAGGACACCGTTTCCTTTATTTATTGTTCCCCCGAGAATTTCGGATGATTTAATTATCTTTGCTTGGGGGTGGTTTGCTTCACCTCTCCCCAAATTCTGACGGGTTTTTGCTCACACACCAAATCCTTTTGCTGACATTGGTTCTTCCATATCTGCAGTGATATCCAATGGATCTGAGCATAAATTCCCTTTTGTCATGAAAACCTTAATACTTCTGTCATGGGGTTGCCTCAAATAAATGCAGGCCTTCTGGTTTCTATAAATGTTGAGAATTAATCATGGCCATCTTCTAACGGGATCTGACTGCCCATAGGTGGTACTGATCTATTTTGATTTATTCCTTTGGCTCAAGCATGAGATATGTACCAATGATCTGACTGCCTTTTGTCGGGAGCAATATAACGGCGTATAAAGTTATAGCTATGTCATACCTCAAATATTCACATCTTGAGACTAGCCCGACAGTGGGCTGACGAACAAATGCTTTTTCTGATAGACTGACCGTGTACTTGATTCCTCGGCGAGTATACCGCGTCTGAGCTGATTATTCGGTTTTTGACTCTCTCATTTTGTCGGTATACCCATCTTTGGTAATATGCTGTGACATGTTTTAACACTACCACTGAGGTTAAACTAATGAGGTTGCAAAGGAATCTTGGATCTGACAGAACAGACTTGGATATTCCACACTAACCATGTCAAGCGGGTCAGCGGGATATGAAAATCCTTGTAAATAAAGTAGGCCGCTGAAGGTGTATGTCTTTGTGGATCCATATGGAATTATGGCCTCCAACTGACTTGGGGTATCCGGACCCTCATGGTCATGCAAAATCATCATACCTTTGTTGTCGGTCTCACCTTTTAACGGTCATGATTTTCTTTGTCAGGATACCTTGCTGAAATAACTTGGCCACGCCTGTCCTTGATTCTTCGTATGACCATGGATGTGATTATTATTTTTTACATTATTCCTCTTGCTTGTTTTTCTTACCTGTGTCCGCACATATATGACATATACTTGGGGTTTGTAGCTGTACGGAGCTCATTGTTGAGGTCAATCATACAAGAAGGTGACAAGGTTTCATGATATCACCTTGTCTGGTGCGGGAATAATGACCTTGATGACCAATGTCAAGACTGTGGATTATGTGATGTCATCCCCAGATCTTGTCGATCCTTGTAATTCATGAGATGTATCTCTGCTTATTTTCCTTTACTTGACTCGTGAGGTTGTTGAATCCTTACTTTTCTTAGGTATATCTGTTGGATCCTTGCCGCATCTCATATGAGTGGCGGATATGACTGGGGATAAATGTTCACCGTATATGCGGAAAGATACGTAATCGGACACTTGATTTCTCAAGAAGACCTATGCCTTGACCGATTTGTGCTTCCGACAAAAATGTTGCTAGTCTGATTGTTGAGCGATACTGCCATATATTGTCAACTCATCATATGATCTGTGAGGACGGTGTAATAGTATGATACTGACGCAGATTGAGTGGGTTACGAGAGAAGTCATCCGAGTAGCTTACTGAGGAGGACTTGTTAACTTCTGCTCAAATCTTTTGTGTGGGTATTGTGCAGAAAAAGGCTCTATAACTTACACACAAAGCTTGGTCTGGTTATTGTGCTGGAGATGCCTGGGTTTCGTACTTGAGAAGCTTCTCCTCGGGTTTGCTTGTTGAGAATAATTCATTTCTGTCAGAAGCTTTTACCAAGGTTTCTTGCTGAGAAAGACAAGGTATCTTGGACCGGAAATTGTTCACATATCATCCTCAGGAAAATTGAGGAGTGTTACATCATAAATTTCTTCTGATAGCATGGAAGAATACTGAGTTTCTTGCATCCAAAGCTTCATACTAACATGCAGACTGAAATCTACACACACGCCCATAATATTTTGTGGCTGAATATTTGCATGAGAAAAATTGTTTGACCGTCTTCCTTGAGCATATCACATTCTGACTTTATTTTGGATGATAACATATTTCAAGCATCATGCCTCGCTGAGCCAAAATTTTGTATGTGATCCATACCTTTGACTGAAAATATACCGTTGATCTTGTACCTAACTTGACTTGCTGCTGACTTGACCATTATTGCTGTGAGTATTTTGTACTGATGTAGACTTGAGTTATCAGTACTGTTGTGAGGAGTGCACACTAATGCAAAATTTGATTATCAACCTCAAGATCGGATATTCCCCATTTCACTGCAGTCGGCTGAGAATTCCATTATGTTTAGCTGAGTTTCCAAATATTTGAACTCCTTATTACTTCTTCGAGTCCGGTGTCAGTTGATGAGAAACTCTTTATAGGGGAAAATAGTGTAACACCGGGGCCCAAAAATAAAGAAACAAAAGAAAACCCAACTAAACAAAATCACACAACAATCACTACACACTCAAACAAAGCCACATATTACTGCTAGTCACACAATATGCATGCCTACTTAAGCTCACAAATCTCGTGGTATCTCCGGTTCTACAATCTAGCATGTTGTGACGAGGGAGAATAAATGCGTGGAAGAATTGGTGTAAACAGCGCCACACCAAGTGCTATCTTAGCCAGGTAGCAACCTGGACTAGATCGGAGGCGAGGACGTACTTGGTGACCATGTAGCAGGACACGAATGTCGCGACCACATTATTATCAAGCAGACGGAAAATATCCGTACTCGTCCAAGAAATAAGGATAGCAGGGAAAAACTGAGTCTGCTGGCATTGCCCTTTACTGATGACTAAGATCATTAATGGTTGTCAACAGGACAAAATAAAAAGGACGATTCGGGATAGAAGCATGTCTGCCACCGAAACAAAATGGGGCTGAAAGAAAGAAATCGGCGCGAGATCTGGGCACCATTTTTGCAAACCGTGTCAGGATCACTTGGCATCACTCTGCTAGGACGAAAATGACGCCAAACACCGAAGAACGAGTAAGAAAAGAAAACTGGGCAAATGCAAAAGGCTGAGCTGTAGTGGATCCCAACCGATGCCATCTACACTCACCAGATAAACTGTTGGAAACAAATACTAAGGCTATATGCATGCTATGCAACAAACAAATGCTGCAACCAAATGCAATAAACAAGTCGGACCTTAAACTACCAATGACTACCGCCCCACTGACTAGGGCGTCCTACAGCCAGACCTGCTCTGATACCAAGCCTGTGGCACCCCGGCTCAAAGAAACCGGAACGCCCCGTATTCCAGCCCAGAGATCGAGGAGAAGTCTCTGGAATACAAAACTGCTTGATATAGAACAAATCAGCTCTTATTACAAGAATAATAATACATGGTGTCAGTGTCAAAACCGGCGGATCTCGGGTAGGGGTTCCCGAACTGTGCGTCTAGGATCGATGGTAACAGGAGACGGGGGACACAATGTTTACCCAGGTTCAGGCCCTCTCTATGGAGGTGATACCCTACTTCCTGCTTGATTGATCTTGATGAATATGAGTGTTACAAGAGTTGATCTACCACAAGATCGTAGAGGCTAAACCCTAGAAGCTAGCCTATGATTATGATTGTGTATGATCTATCGACTAGCCTGGCCTCAGTTTATATAATGCACCAGAGGCCTAGGATAACAAGAGTCCTAGACGAATACGCCGGTGGGGAGGAGTCCTTGTCTTGATCGCCAAGTCTTGTGGAATCTTCCTTGTATGCGGCAGCTGTCCGAACTGGCCCATGAGTATACGGCCATGGGGGTCCTCGGCCCAATCTAACAGATCGGGAGATGACGTGGTGAGTACCCCCTAGTCCAGGACACCGTCAGTAGCCCCCTGAACCGGTCTTCAAGTTAGGGACGCTCCTCGATTCTTCCAAACTATTCTTCATCTTCGGTCGTTGGTCCTGAAAACTGGTTCAACAAATCTTTCCATCTTCGATCCTGAGAATAGCAAAAGTGAATCCAAAGAGTTTACACGTCGGGTATCCGAGGAGCCTCTTTAAGTTTCCGGCCTTTATCAATGCCTTCTTATTTTTATGCCACTCCTCGGGTTTGAAGTTGTTCTTGGGAGGCAGTGTCCTCTTGCATCCGAGCTCTAACGCCGGACTGCATTCGAGGTATCTTTTGCAGCCGAGCAACAATGCCGGACTACTTCCGAGCTCCAACGCTGGACTATATCCAAGCTCCAACGTCGGACTATATCCAAGCTCCAACGCCGGACTGTATCCAAGCTCCAACGCCGGACTATGTCCGAGCTCCAACGCCAGACTGTATCCTAGGTGTCATAGATCACCTTGGTTCTAAAAAGTTGAAGGAGTTTAGCCGAGCTCAATGCCGGAAATGCCCTCTATGGAGCCAGACACTAGCGCCCGAGCTTTATGCCGGACTGCTTCCGAGGTGGTGCACCACCCGGCAGCGGGCTGATTTTTTGTGAGTATTTTTTATTGGTGCAATTTATTCTCTACCGAGATATATAGCCAGTATATGTATATACAATAGCCCTCAAGGTGCGTGTCGGTCTAAAATCCGAGATGCACCTGAAGGAAAATATAAAACCGCTGATCCTAGTAGCTTCTGAGACTCAGGTCATGAAATCGGCTTGAGGATCAACTCCTAGCTCGGCAGCATACATAGGAATAAAAACGCAGTGTAATATATTAGAGATAGTAGTGATCGGCGAACGGGCCCCAGAGATAGAGAGTAGTGAGAAGTCGCCGCAATATACTAGCTTGATGCCGGATAGGTCCATATGGTAAATATTATTGTCCGAAGACGCGTATGCGCATAGTTCAGTCAAGCCGAACACCACTTGGAATTTTCTACATTGAAATAGGCAATGCAGTAGCCCCCGAGATACTAGTCGGGTGGCAACACCAGATCAGGGGATCGATGTGCCCCTTTAATATTTGTAAATAGTGAGCGCAAAGCCCAGTAGCCCCCGAGCCTTAATGTGGGCACTGGTGGCCAAATTAAGGATCGATACCCAGAGTAAAATCACGGATTCTGTGTATCCAAGTACTTCACATCATTATTTTGACTCCATTGCGACCGTTTATCAGTAGAAAGTGGCCCATCGTCGGCTTCTACCCCTTGGTAGATACTACACAGGGTGTTTCCGCACTAACAAAACAACCCTTAGTCGACGTCTCGGTGCCCGAAGGCGGTTGTGTTAGCGGAAACAAGGCAATCAGATATGCAGTCTTTATAACTTTCGGTTAGTCATAGGAGCTTTATAGCGGGGAAGCTAGCTATGAGCCCCCGGTTAGTGTTCAGCGACAGCCAAGGTCAAGCCGTAAACACTTCGGCCAATGTTATGAATGGCCCGTCATTTAACATAGTCATCGGATCGCTGTCCGGTTTACGCCTATTGTGACAGTCAGTTTTCATCTTTCTCCACTGAAGTGCTTAACCATGCGAGCTGGAAGCACAATCGCAGTGGTTCTCCCTTTGCACACCTAGCCGAACAAAGCAGAACGTAGGAGGCAAGCACAGGAGCCGGGCAACCCAACTATTGACCGAAGACACAATTCGAAACCGATGCATATATGGCAATATCCGAGAGTTTTTTGCCGAATGTCTAAAGTTGTCAGGCATTGCACTACGAGACTAATGCTGGAAACACACAAACCGTCGGACAGAATTTACTGATGGTTCTAACATGGAATTGGGTGGCATGGCGATTCAAAAGCGGAAAGAGGTCACTTATCCTCACGCAAAGCTGCACAGCCATCCCCAAGAATGGAATCAATCATGGTTCTATTGCAAAGACACCTCTCCTACAAATGACAATCCCTTGCCCGGTTATCGTCCAGAACGGCTTAGCAACACACACCCCTTTCCACAGAGGTTGACGGCCAAAGAGAGGACTAAATATGCTCCCCAACTGTCCAAGCTTAGAGCCTTTATGGCCAACGGTTTAACAGGAGTGGATTTCGCTCGTTGTTGGATATCCTGGAGCATACTGCCTCTCAGCCAACGCTCCGGTTTAATGTGTGAATATACGGGCAGTGTTAACGACCCTCTGCGGCATGTGAACATCCAGCTTACTGACGAAGAAGTCACCGAAGCTGTGAAGAAAATTCTGAACGAACCGGAATACGTCTGTGCTCGAACCGGCCTGCTTCCTTTCTGTGCTACCAACAAACCGCCAGCTGTAAGTCTGAATTTTTCCCTTTCATTAATTCTGATGATGTTACATCTGCTTAATACTTGATACCAATATCTGTGAAATCAGGGTGATGATCCATTTTGGAGCAAGAAGCTTTCACAGGAAAAGGCAGACAAACCTGAGAGACCGACCTGTCCAAAGAGAAAGGTCCTTAAGAAACCTGTTCAGAAAAGGAAAACCACTGCATCTTCTGATCCGCCTGCTGACGATGATGTGAGTAATCCGGACCTTGAGGTAAAATTCGATTTACTTGGCTTTCTTTTACACGCCTTATTGATGATAATACTTGTCAGGATGATGCCGAAGCTAGCCATGCTGATGATGCAGAGGTAATTATTCTCTCTTCTGACTCGAACTCTTTGCCTTCACTAAAAATTCGTCAGGCAATCCGGAAAGTTAAATTTTCTCATCCACTTGTTCCTTTGGATCCCAAATTTCTTATGAAGACCCAACAGCATGAAGTGCGCCGCACAACTCGGCATAGCGGCCAGGTAGTTACCTCCGCCGGTTTACCGAACAATCCGGTTCGGAGACGCCAATCAGAGATCCCTAATTTGCTTGTCAGTACTTGTTCTAAAGCAGGCTGTTTGCGTCAACCGCTTAACCCATCTGATTCCGATTATCAGGTTACCTCCCATTCATCCTCCGGCGAGTCCACGGGTACTCAGCTGCCACCGCTTAAAACCGTGCTTGGGTAAGCTTACATTTATCATAACTTTCTTGATTTTGTAGCTTTCAACATATACTGTTTTTGATTTTGTTGCTCCTCTCAGGGCCAAACCGAGGCCGAGCAAGAAGGCTCGCCTGGACAAAGCGGCCGAAGAAGAAACTGTCCCTGAACTGGGTGCCGCTCCAGATGTTGAGGCAGCCGTTCATGAATATATGCCAAATGACACGCCGGTGCAAGATGAGGTCTTTATTGCTGAAGAGAGGCCTGTTGATGCTTCTGGTCCTGCTGACCATCCTGCAAGTCCCGTCCGGAACGAAAAATCCACAAGTCCATCCAAAGCTACTAGCAAGCCAACAGCCACAGTGCAAACCGGTGACGCCCAGGATGATGAAGTCGTCATCACTGGTACTGGTCATACCGAACCCAGCAATCCTGTCGCTTTGTCCAGACACACTGCCAAGGATGAATTTGCTGCAATGGGCAAGGGCAAGTGGAACGTCGACTTCGCGACTTATGCTGCACTGATTGCTCAAGATCTTCATTCTGGTTATCTGAACCGTCTATATACCAGTCGCGACCATGAAGCTGGCCTAGTGAACATGATGAAGGAAAAATTCGAGGTAATTTTCATATGCCTCTTCCTGCTTGTCTATCTTTTATCCTTGCTGCCTCCCCTAGCCCCCAAGGGTCGGTTTGTAATCTTCTTTCAAACCGGAACTTTGTAAAACAGAATACCGCATACTTTCAGAATGCACCGATGTAGCCCCCAAGGGTCGGTTCAACTTAATGTAGTTGAACCGGGACTTAATAATATAAGCCTGAAAGCTTCAAATTTCACTGATAACTGTTTGAGCAAATAGCCATTAGCCCCCAAGTGCCAAGTTGAAAACTTGTATTGAACTTGGGACTTTGCAATCAGTTGATAGTTGTAGATTAAATAAGCATTAGCCCCCAAGTGCCAAGCGCATAACTCGTTATGTGGTTGGTACTTTAATATCCATACCGCTTTTTAAACCATATAACTGTCTGAATGCAGGCTGAGCTGAAGATCAAGGAAAATCAACTCGCTGATCTTCAGGAGAACTTAAGATCTCAACAAGCTGAACCCTCCAAAGCCAAAGAGGAGTTGACCAGCGCTTTAAGCGTCATGGAACAGCTGAAGGAGGGCTTTAAGAAAGATCGGGCGGATTGGGTCATTGAGAAAACTGCTTTGACCAAAAAGATTGAAACTGCTGAAGCTGCCCTTAAACCGGTGACAGATGAACTGACCAGCGTAAAGCGATAAGTGCATGCAATGACTGCTGCCATCTTTGGTAAGCATTCCTTGACTCCTGTGATAATTTTGGTCTTCCTATGATAGGTCCGGTTTGTGAATTGTTCCATCATGTTGCAGGCACCCGCATTAGCCACTTGGTGTCAGATGTTCGAATGAAATTGAAGGCTGCTTATATGTTAATCGAACAGCTATACACTAGAGCGCAGCGGATCATCTCGACTACGTCACATAACAATCCTGCACCCATGTTAATCCAACATACTCTTAAGAGATTGTCAATGCTTCCCGCCCAGATTGAAGAGCTGAAGAAGTCTGCTGCTCGAACTGGTGCCATCAATGCTTTAATCCGAGCAAAAGCATGGGTGCCAGACTTTGATCCTGTGGAGGCAGCTCAGGGCTATCCCAGTTTGAAGGAAGATGGATCAAAATTCAATGAAGATGATCTGAGAGCCATAAACCGGGCGGTGCGCCCTCTGGCTTGCCAATTAGTAGAAGAGGCAAATTTGACGCATTATCAAGCCCAATACAATAACCAGAACAAGCGAGTAGCTACACCAGTTCCCGAAGTGGAAAATCTGATCCCGCCAATCCGTAAGCATACTTATGCTCCTGATATTGTACCGTCTTCGCTGATCCATGATGAAGCTGTTTTTCAAGCTTTAATGGGAATCGACTGGACCACTGTTGACTTCCAGCCGCTGGGTAGGGCAGAAGACGCTGAAGCGACGCAGGGCGACCCGCGATCATCAGACCAAGGCGGTGACCAAGCTTGAACCGAAGACCGGTTTAGTAAGCTGCCTTGTGATACTTTGCCAGAAACAGTGATCTTATTTGGGCACCATGTTGCCTTGTAATAGGATAGCCAATACTTTTGCTTCTGCGATGCCTTCGTGCATCTGAACCGATACTTTTGGTTGAAAGATCAAAACTGCCAATCTATACCACCTGCCATCATTGGGCATGAAGTAGGCTTAGCCAATCTTGACACGGCGATTTGATAAACCTGCACCGTCATGGGAGAAAACAGCTCCTGTATATACAATGTCGGTTTACTATGTAAACCGTGCTTAGTTATAATGAACAATTTGTTACTCCAAAAAAGGATGTTAATAGAAAAAATCATACCGGGCAAATAACCTCTGGTTAAAAAATGGACCGTGTACCGCCAAGTTGGCAGTTTGAACCGGTGTAAAACGTCTGTCGGTTTAAAAACGCAATCAAGATAAAACAGCAGTTTAAAAAATATTGAAGCAAAGGCAATGATAAAACCGTTTGCAAAAAAGGGCTTTACTGAGCCGATCAGATGGTGTTACCTTGGTCGGACATGACCAATCTCCCAATAGGTGTAGCTATGGTTCAAGTCAGCCAGGTCCCCAAATGAAACCGTGGCATTACGCCGATCAAGTGGCATGGCAATGGTTCGGGTTCGACCAAGCCCCCAAGTGATTCTATGGCCTTTAGGCCGATCAAGAGGCGTGACTGGTTCAGACTTGACCATGTCCCCAAGTGATCTGGTGGCTTTCGCCTATCAAAAGGTGTTGCATCGGTTCGGACACGACCGAGCCCCCAAGTGATCTGGTGGCTTTCGCCTATCAAAAGGTGTTGCATCGGTTCAGACATGACCGAGCCCCCTAGTGATATTGATAATTGTTTCAAGGGGTAAACCGCAGGTCGCTTTAAAACAGAACAACCCCATGTAACCACACATGATATAAAAGAACGGATGCCCCGCTTTAGGCTGAGGGCCTGGTTTATTGCGTTTATAATATGTACATTGTCATAATATATACATAAGTAGAGCCAATTGCTCAAGTATAGTAAGGCCGAAGATGAGCTATGTTCCACGGCCTGTTGGTCTCCTCTTCTGATTTGCATGAGTCTTTTCGCTCTCGAACATCGATCAGATAGTATGACCCGTTGTGCAGATTCTTGCTGACCATGAAAGGTCCCTCCCAAGGCGGGGATAACTTATGCATATCGGTTTGATCTTGAATGAGCCGAAGCACCAAATCTCCTTCTTGAAAGGTTCTGGTTCTGACTCGACGAATGTGATAGCGACGAAGATCCTATTGGTAAATTGCTGAGCGGGCAGCTGCTATGTCTCGCTCTTCATCCAACCGGACCAAAGCATCTTGTCGAGCTGTCTCGTTGTCCGCTTCAACATAAGCCGCCACACGAGGTGAATCGTGACAGATGTCACTAGGGAGAACCGCCTCCGCTCCATAGACCATGAAGAACGGTGTGTATCCTGTTGATATGTTGGGTGTGGTATTAATGCTCCATAATACAGATGGCAACTCTTCTACCCAACAACCCCGCGTCCTTTGCAGAGGAGCCATAAGCCGCGGTTTGATGCCTCTCAAGATCTCCTGATTAGCTGTTTCTGCTTGACCATTGGACTGTGGGTGCGCCACTGATGAAACGTGAAGGCGGATGTGCTCCCGTTCACAAAACTCCTTCATGGCTCCTTTGGAAAAATTGGAACCATTATCTATGATGATACTGTGTGGAAAGCCAAGCCGGAAAATCACTTTTTTGATGAACTGAACCGGCGTGGCTGCATCACACTTCCTAACAGGCTCCGCCTCCACCCACTTTGTAAATTTATCAACCGCCACCAGGAGGTGTGTCTTCTTACCCTTGGACCTTTTGAAAGGCCCAACCATATCTAGCCCCCAAGTTGCAAACGGCCAAGTGATTGGAATCATCCTCAATTCTTGAGCCGGTACATGAGCGCGTCTTGAGAACTTTTGGCAGCCATCACATCGTCTGACCAGATCCTCCGCATCAGCATGGGCAGTTAGCCAATAGAAACCGTGGCGGAACGCCTTGGCCACCAAAGACTTTGAACCGGCGTGGTGACCACAATCCCCTTCGTGGATCTCACGCAAAATTTCACAGCCTTCGTCAGGAGATACACAACGTTGAAATGCTCCTGATACACTGCAATGGTGCAACTTGCCATTGATGATTGTCATGGATTTGGACCGCCGTATTATTTGTCTGGCCAGAGTGTCATCCTCTGGTAACTTGCCCCAGTTCATGTATGCCAGTTAAGGAAGCGTCCAATCCGGAATGACGTGAAGAGCTGCCACCAATTGAGCCTCCAGGTCGGGAACAGCCAAATCTGCTTCACCTGGGAGCTTGACCGACGAGTTGTGCAACACATCAAGAAAAACATTAGGCGGGACCGGTTTATGTTGGGAGCCCAACCGGCTCAGGGCGTCCGCCGCCTCATTCTTTCGTCGGTCCACGTGGTCCACCTGATATCCCTTGAAATGACCCGCAACAATATCCACCTCACGACGATATGCAGCCATGAGTGGGTCTTTAGAATCCCAAGTGCCAGACACTTGTTGAGCCACTAGATCCGAGTCACCGAAGCACTTAACCCGGCTTAGATTCATATCCTTAGCCATCCGGAGACCATGGAGCAAAGCTTCATACTCAGCTGCATTGTTAGTACAAGGGAACATTAAGCGGAGAACGTAACAGAACTTGTCACCTCGTGGGGAAGTTAATACGACTCCAGCCCCCGAGCCCTCCAATTGCCGTGATCCGTTAAAATGGATGGTCCAATATGTGTGATCCGGCTTCTCTTCAGGGGCCTACAGCTCCGTCCAGTCATTGATGAAATCGACCAGCGCTTGGGAGTTCACCGCCGTCCGAGGCACGTATCTTAAACTGTGCGGTCCAAGCTCTATAGCCCACTTGGCAATCCGGCCCGTCGCCTCCCGGTTCTGGATGATATCACCCAAGGGGGCAGAACTGACCGCTGTGATAGGATGCCCTTGGAAGTACTGCTTCAGCTTCCGGCTTGCCATAAAAACTCCATATACCAACTTCTGCCAATGCGGATATCTTTGTTTGGATTCCATAAGCACCTTGCTGATATAATAAACCGGACGCTGAACCGGATACTCCTTGCCTGCCTCCTTCCGCTCCACCACAATAGCCACGCTGACCGCGCGAGCATTAGCAGCAACATACAACAACAATGGCTCCTTATCAATGGGAGCGGCGAGCACGGGCGGATTGGCCAGTTGCCGCTTTAAATCTTCAAACGCCTGATCAGCGGCAGAACTCCAGACAAATTGATCCGTCTTTTTCAACATATGATACAAGGGGATTGCTTTCTCACCAAGGCGGCTGATAAACCGACTCAACGCGGCAATCCGGCCAGCCAATCGTTGAACATCATTGATACACTTCGGTTTAGCCAAGGAGGTGATGGCCGTAATCTTCTTCGGATTAGCCTCAATTCCTCTGTTGGACACCAGAAAACCCAACAACTTGCCTGCCGGTACACCGAAGACACATTTGGCCGGATTGAGCATCATCTGATACGTCCTCAGGTTATCAAAGGTCTCCTTCAAGTCGTCAACCAAAGTCTCCTTCTTTCTTGACTTAACCACAATATCATCCACATAGGCATGTACGTTGCCGCCAATCTGCTTGTGAAGACAATTTTGCACACACCGTTGATAGGTTGCCTGGGCACTCTTGAGCCCAAAAGGCATAGATACATAGCAAAAGGCTCCAAAGGGAGTTATGAACGCTGTCTTATCCTGGTCCTTAATTGCCATCTTGATCTGATGATATCCGGAATATGCATCCAAAAAACTTAAACGCTCGCAACCCGCCGTAGCATCAATAATTTGATCAATACGGGGGAGGGCAAAAGGATCTGCTGGACAAGCTTTATTAAGATCAGTGTAATCCACACACATGCGCCAGGTGCCGTTTTTCTGAAGGACCAGCACCGGATTAGCAAGCCACTCAGGGTAGTAAACCTCAATAATGAAGCCAGCTGCCAGGAGCCTGGTCACTTCTTCTCCAATAGCTTTGCGTCTTTCCTCGTTGAACCGGCGTAGAAACTGTTTCACCGGTTTGTATTTAGGATCCACATTAAAAGTGTGCTCAGCGAGTCGTCTCGGTACACCTGGCATGTCAGAAGGCTTCCATGCAAAGATGTCCCGATTCTCACGGATGAACTCGATGAGCGCGCTTTCCTATTTCAGATCCAAATTGGCACTGATGCTGAACTGCTTGGACGAATCGCCAGGTACGAAGTCAACAAGCTTAGTCTCAGCCGCCGATGTGAATTTCAGGGCCGGATCATGCTCCG
The DNA here is from genome assembly GCA_032464435.1 of Aegilops umbellulata. NCBI lineage: Eukaryota > Viridiplantae > Streptophyta > Magnoliopsida > Poales > Poaceae > Aegilops > Aegilops umbellulata. The sequence goes on from CP136056.1 coordinate 139,356,231, forward strand.
TGGTAGGTTTCTTCAAAGGAGTCATATCCGCCGGATCAACATTGTCCTTGTAATACTTCAGCTCCTCGGTGGCACGAACCGATTCTGCGTAAGCCGCATCTCCTTCTTCGCACTCCAAAGCGACCTTACGACTTCCGTGAACCGTTATGGTCCCCTTATGACCCGGCATCTTGAGCTGCAAGTACACATAACAGGGTCGTGCCATGAACTTGGCATAGGCCGGTCGCCCAAACAGGGCGTGATATGGGCTTTGGATTTTTACCACCTCAAACGTTAGCGTCTCTGATCTGGAATCATGATCATCTCCAAAGGCCACTTCCAGCGCTATCTTACCCATGGGGTATGCTGACTTGCCAGGTACCACACCGTGGAAAACCGTATTCGACGGTCGGAGATCTTTGTCTGTTAGTCCCATACGACGGAAGGTCTCATAATATAGGATATTAATACTGCTACCCCCATCCATGAGTACCTTGGTGAACTTATAACCTCCCACCTGAGGCGCCACCACCAGAGCCAGCTGACCCGGATTGTCAACCCGGGGCGGGTGATCCTCTCTACTCCATATGATTGGCTGCTCTGACCAGCGTAGATATCGTGGTACGGCCGATTCAACAGAATTAACTGCCCGCTTCTGGACCTTCCGGTCTCGCTTGTCCAAACTAGTGGTGAATACGTGATATTGCCCACTATTCAACTGATTCGGATTGCTCTAATAACCCGACTACTGCTGTTGCTGATTGTAACCTTCCTAGTTATTCTGATTGTTCTGATTGTTACCTCCGCCCGGATTACCATTAAATCCTGAACCAGAGTTTCCTCCAACGGAACCCGGCCCGGAACCACCGCTGGAGCTGGGATCATACCGGAAAGCATTAGAGCTCTTGAACTCCTGCATAATGTAGCAGTCCTTCCAAAGGTGGTTTGCTGGCACCTCCTTCGTCCCATGCTTTGGACAGGGCTGGTTCAACAGATAATTCAGTCGGTCCGGATTAGGACTAGGGGCTCCACTGCAGTTCTGCGATTTACCCTTGCGTCGTTGGCCCTTGTCCTGTGCATTGCTGTTGGCCACAAAGTCCATGTTGCCATCCGCTTTACGCTTGCCTCCGCCGCCATTACCTGCTGAGTGATGTTGCTGACCCTTGGAGTTGTCGTTCCTCCTTCCCTTCCCTGTCTTTTCATCGTCAGACTTGGGATCCTTGGTACTATCAGAATCAGCATACTTTACCAAAGCGGCCATAAGAGTCCCCATGTCAGTGCAATGGTGCTTCATTCGTCCTAACTTCAACCTTAGGGGTCCAAACCGGCAATTGCCCTCCAAGGTTATGACTGCCGTGTCAGCATTGATGCGGTCTGATGAGTGTAGAATTTGTGAGACCCGGCGTACCCAATGAGTGGTTGATTCTCCTTCTTCCTGGACACAGGAAGCTAAATCTACTATGGACATGGGCTGCTTACATGTGTCTTTGAAGTTATTGATAAACCGGGCCCGTAACTGGGCCCATGAACTGATAGAATTGGGCGGTAGGCTCTTCAACCAGGTACGGGCCGTTCCTTCAAGCATCATGGTGAAATACTTTGCACATGCTGCCTCATCTACATCAAGCATCTCCATGGCCATCTCATAGCTCTCCACCCATGTCTCTGGGGGTTGATCCGCCGTATAGTTCGGTACCTTGCGCGGGCCCTTGTAATTTTTAGGCAGGCGCACATTGCGTAAAGCAGGAACAAGGCAAGGTACCCCTAATGCGCTAGAATTAAGCCCAGGCTCAACCGAAGTGGTCGGACGAACCGGCGTAAGCTGACGAGCTTGATGCTGTGCCGCTAACTCGGCCTCCCTGCGCGCTCGCGCCCGGTACACCACCTCCTGGGCGTTGTCGACACCACCGGCCGGATTTTTGCCACGGGGCGCTCCACGCCGTGCATTACTTGACACAGCTGGTTCCTCCATATGCCTGCTATAACTCCAGTTTGGATGTGGGGTAGAATGAATCCGGTCGCGGCTGTATGAATATGCTTCCTGTTGGACCAAAGCCGTCCTAAGGAGCTCCTTGACCCGACGCGTCTCTATCGCCTGTAACGAATCACCTTCGACTGGAATAGCCTCCAACCGTGTCGCGGTTGCGACAAGATTATCAAGTGGGTTGGGGTAATGACCCGGAAGTGTGGGCACTGCCTGCGGTACACCAGTATTATGACGGGGCAGATCTAACAAGCGAGGCTGGACTGGCTCGCCTGTCCCAGGCACCTCCGCCCGGTTTACTGCCGGCGGATTACTGGTTCCCGCTCCAGGGGTGTTGAAAAGGTCCCTTGCTTCGAAAACTGAGGGCGAACGAGATCGGTACTTCCTCCTCATGACTTCCTGTGATGCGCTCTGGTCCAACATGAGTTTATAAGCTTGTGCGTCCAAAGCGGCCCGCTCCACAGTCATCCTGACCTCTTCAGCTGCTAAATCCGCTTTGGCCTGAGTGATCTGCTCCCTCACCTTTGCAATCTCTGCGTTGTGGGCGTCTTGATCCGTCGGGTTAGCTTCTGCCATGAGCGCAGCCAACACATCAAACAGAACTGATAAGACTTGAGCCGGCGGGCGCACAGGGCCTCCTGCCCCGGCAGCCGTTGCCGCTGCTGAACCGGAGACCATTGCTGCGGCAGTTGATGAATGAATCGCTGCTTGCGTACCGGCCATGAATATTCCAACCCGTTGGGCAAATCAGAGGGGTCCGGAATACTGTCGCCATGGGAACAGCCCCCGATCCGGCCATCTTGTAGCTGATACAAAGACTCAGTTTCTCCGGTTGATGACTCGTCGCCAGAGTAAACGACGGTTTCACCACCAGATCCTGATCCATCCTCATAGCTTCCTCCATGGATGACTCCCACGAAGGCACGCTTCACGGCCGGCTTAACCCGGGCAGGCCGCGCACGCTGAGCTGTCTCGATGAGGTCGGTGCAGATGTCCAGCTCAGGGCCCGGTTCACCGATCTTGCCGATGAAAACGTGTATGCCGCCAAAGGGGACCCGGTACCCGTACTCGATCGAGCCGGCCTCGGGGCCCCAGCCTTCATCGTTGATGTAGATCTTGCCGCGACGACTCTTGGTCATCCGTCCTACAGCGTATCCCTTGAGTCCTTCGAAGCGGCCCTCCAAGAATTTGAAACCATCGTGCGATAGCCCCACGGTGGGCGCCAACTGTCGTTGTTTTGTCATGGCAGATGTCCTAGCCAAAGGACTTAGTCGTGGAGCCTTCGCAACGGGTTAACTCGAAGGGGTTAAAGCGGACACAAGGACACAGAGGGTTTATACTAGTTTGGCCCCTTCGATGAAGGTAAAAGCCTACGTCTAGTTGTGATGGAATTGATGGGGTTTCAATGATTAGGGAGCAAACAAGCTTCGCCTAAGTCTCGACTTGTGATTGTCTGTCCTTGAACCGCGGTCGGGTCGTCCCCTTATATACACAGGTGACGCCCGTCGGTTCACAGAGTCCCAATCTCCGGTTCATATTCGTGCCCGGGTTGGTCTCTCCTTATTCCTAACTTATAATACAAGTTTACATACAAAGCCGGTTTACGTCCACAAGTGTTAAACCGACTACGGCCTTGGGCCCTCATCTATCTTCTTGGGCTTTAACGCTTTGGGCTTACTGATGAAGTTAACCCGGCCCTGGTAGGCTGGTTTACACCCAATAGTAATGTCCCCAACAGAGAGGATTGTGTTTGATGTTGCCAAGATCCCCTTGCCCTACAACGGGATCCTTGGCCGCCCAGCTCTGGCGAAGTTCATGGCGGCGTCGCACTACGCCTACAATACCCTGAAGATGCCAGGGCCCGTGACGATCATCACCATCCCCTCCGACAAGAAGGATGCGCTGATTTGCGCTGATCAAGTGTACCAGCAAGCAGTCGCAGCAGCTGCCGCCGCTGGGGCAATCGCTCCTGCTGCCGGGACCCCAGTGGGGAAAAAGAAGAAGAAGGCCGGTGAGACCTCGGACACCCACTCCGGCAAACGCACCTCTTCGGAGTGTAGCGCTGCCGTCGAGGACGTGCCAGAGAGCTCCGCCGGCGGAAGCAAGAAGTCCAGGGCCACGCCGCCGGGAACCAAGAAGGTTTCCATCCACAAGGACGACACGGGAGGAGCTTTCACCATAAGTTCCACCCTTGACGACAAATAGGAAGACGCGCTCGTCACCTTCCTGCGGGTGAATGTCGATGTGTTTGCATGGCAAGCTTCCGACATCCCCGGCGTTCCCGGGGAGGTGATTGAGCACCACCTTGCTGTCTGTCCTCATGTGCGGCCCGTCAAGCAGAAGGTTAGAAAGCAAGCTTTGGAACGACAAGAGTTTATCACAGAAGAAATCCGGAAACTGGAGGCAGCGGGTTTGGTAAGAGGAGTGCTCCATCCGACGTGGTTGGCCAATCCGGTCGTGGTGCGCAAGGCAAATGGGAAGTGGAGGCTGTGTGTTGATTACATATATATCAATAAGGCTTATCCTAAAGACCCCTTCCCGTTGCCGCGCATCGACCAGATTGTTGACTCCACAGCTAGGTGTGATCTGTTGTCATTTCTTGATGCCTACTCCGGCTACCACCAGATATTCATGGCGAAAGAAGACGAAGAGAAAACAGCATTCATCACCCCATGTGGTACGTATTGTTTTATACGGATGCCTTTCGGGTTGAAGAGTGCTGGATCGACGTTTGCGAGGGCGGTCCAGATTCGTTTTGAGCCCCAACTCCAACGAAATATGGAGGCTTATATGGACGACATAGTGGTCAAAACCAAGGACAGGGCCACCCTCATATCAGATTTGCGGGAGACATTTGCAAATCTGCACAAGATCAACCTCAAGCTGAACCCCGAGAAGTGCGTCTTTGGTGTCCCGTCCGGCATGCTTCTCGGGTTCGTTGTGTCGCAGCGGGGGATAGAGGCCAACCCGGACAAGATCAAAGCTATAGAGCATATTGAAGCACCCAAGCGAATCAAGGATGTGCGCCGGCTTGCTGGTTGCGTCGCTGCCCTGGGCAGGTTCATATCCAAGTCCGCCGAGCGCGCCCTTCCCTTTTTCAAGATCCTGAAAAAGGCAGGCCCGGTGGAGTGGACGCCAGAAGCCGAAGCGGCATTGCAAGATTTGAAGAAGTACCTCTCCTCCGCACCAACACTAGTTGCGCCCAGGCCCCAGGAGCCGTTGCTGCTATACTTAGCGGCAACGAACCAGGTGGTCAGTGCTGCGCTAATGGCGCAGAGGGAGGTCGACGACGAGGTAATGGCAGCAACAGAGCCTGACGCCACCAGTGCAGAGGCGACATAGTTGGTCGAGGTGCCGCCAAAGAAGAAAGTGATGCAGCGCCCGGTCTACTTCGTTAGCTCCCTCTTGCAGGGGGCTAGGTCGAGGTACTCCGATGTGCAGAAACTGCTCTTCGGCCTCCTCATGGCCTCGAGGAAGCTGCGTCACTACTTCCAGGCACACGAGATCACTGTCGTCACTCGCCTCCCTCTGCAGCGGATATTGCACAACCCGGATGCGACGGGGAGGATTGTGGAATGGGCACTGGAGATGTCCAGCTTTGGCCTCAAGTTTGAAAGTACTTTGACGATCCAGAGCCGAGTCCTGGCGGAGTTCATTGCAGAATGGACCGCCACGCCTGACGAAGAAGCCCAAGAGACTGCTCTCCCCGGCAAGGAGGCAAGTTGCGGTTGGATTATGTACTTTGATGGGGCTTTCTCCCTCCAGGGTGCCGGGGCTGGCGTACTGCTTGTCGCCCCCACCGGAGAGCACCTCAAGTACGTGATCCAGATGCACTTCCCCAGGGAGGCGTCAACAAACAACACGGTGGAATACGAAGGGCTGCTTGCCGGTCTTAGGATCGCGGCGGACCTCGGAATCAAAAAGCTCAACGTCAGGGGCGACTCGCAGCTCGTCGTCAAGCAAGTCAATAAGGATTACCAGAGCCGATTGATGAAGGCCTACGTTGATGAAGTGAGAAAGCTGGAAGAGCATTTCGACGGTATCCAGGCTGAATACGTTCCCCGAGCAGAGAACGATATCGCCGATTACCTGTCGAAGCGCGCTGCCCTCAAGCTACCTGTGGAACCAGGTACCTTTGTGCTTCAGCTAACTTAGCCATCCGTTGATCCATCAACAAAGCAGAACAAGAGAAGGAAATCGGGACCCGGCAAGTACTTTCCCGCCGAGCTCCCCGGAGCCGCCGGCAAGGATGTTGCCGAGGACACTAAACCCGCCACGGGATGGCTAGCTCCGGCAGGACACCAAGCTCTTGCGGTCGAGACAGCGGCCCCTATAGCGGAGGAAATGCCTTTAGTCCTCGCCGTCGAGCCTCAGGCTCCAGCGTGGGCACAACATACCGTCCGATTCCTCCAGACAGGGGAGCTTCCTGAGGAGCAGGAAGAAGTAGAAAAAGTAGCCCGTCGCTCTGCCATGTAGCAGTTCCTCGATGACGTCCTGTACAGGAAGAGACCCAATGGTGTGAAATTGAAGTGCATCCCTCGAGAGGGAGGACTGGAGCTGTTGGCAGAGATACATGGAGGCATATGTGGATCCCACATTGGGTCGAGAGCCCTTGCCGGCAAGGCGTTCCGGCAGGGTTTCTTCTGGCCCACCGCCCTCCAAGATGCAACGACACTCGTCACCAGGTGTGAGGCGTGTCAGTTCCATTCGAGAAAGCTTCATCAACCAGCTCAAGCCCTTCAAACCATTCCTCTCTCCTGGCCCTTCTCGGTCTGGGGGATCGACATACTGGGCCCTTTCCCCTGCGCTGTCGGGGGCTTTGAGTACTTGTACATAGCCATCGACAAGTTCACAAAGTGGCCAGAAGTGGAGGCAGTGAGGAAGGTCACAGCTCAGTCAGCCGTCAAGTTCTTCAAGGGGCTAGTGTGCCGTTACGGTGTACCCAACCGGATCATCACCGACAACGGTACGCAGTTCACAAGCCGCACCTTCATGCAATATACTCAGGACGTCGGCAGCAAAGTCTGTTTCGCTTCCGTCGCTCACCCGCGGAGCAACGAGCAAGCCGAGAGGGCAAATGCTGAAGTGTTGCGAGGCTTAAGGACCATGACCTTTGACAGACTGCACAAGAGCGGAAGGCGCTAGATTGATGAGTTGCCGATGGTTCTTTGGTCAATCAGGACGACACCAAATCGAGCCACCGGCCAGACACCCTTTGCCCTGGTATACGGGGCAGAAGCAGTTATCCCCACTGAACTCATATACAGGTCACCTCGAGTGCTCGCTTATGATGAGCTTGAGCAAGAGCAGCTGCGGCAAGATGACGCACTGCTCCTTGAGGAAGATCGTCTTCGGGCGGCTGTGAGAGCAGCACGCTACCAGCAAGCCTTGCGCCGCTATCATAGCCGCAAGGTTCATGCCCGGAGCCTTGAGGAAGGCGACCTTGTTCTTCGACGCGTTCAATTGGCCAAGAATTCCAACAAGTTGACGCCGAAGTGGGAAGGACCTTATCGGGTAATACGAGTCACCAGGCCCGGCGCAGTCCGCCTGGAGACCGAAGATGTCGTTCCGGTGAGCAACTCCTGGAACATCGAGCATCTTTGCAAGTTTTACCCATAAGGCGCGGCTTGTCGGGCCTCTCGGCAAGCCACCTTTTGTACAAGCATTGCCGATGATGCATGTAACCCTTTGTACAAAGCCAGGCGCAGACCCTGAGCATAAATGAAGTGCTGGCGCCCTAAGTTATAGCATGCATGCTAGATCGAGTCTCATCGTTGGTTAGGGTTGATAGTGCTTAGCGGCGGCTAACCCCTAGCTTAGAGGTCGAGTGTGCGTCTCTTTGCCGTTCTTTTGTCTCCTTTGGTTCGCAGGGCTCGGATATCCTTGCCGGATCACTTGAGGATGAAAAAAAAGGAGAAGAGAGACGGACCAGCATCTGGACCCCGGCAAGCCAGTCTGCAAGTACAAAGATTCACCCATGGCGAACCAGAGTTGTCGGGGGCTGCAGTTTCAGATAAGTTCTTCATCCCTTATCATGCATTCTCTTATGGACTGAGGTATGCGAAACCTCGTTTCTTCCTAAAGCTACCGTGCTCCCCTAACTCTAGGCCCTAGGACTCGTTCCTGGGGCCAGGGTTGGTCGTAGTCGCGGCAGCGAAGGGACGAAACGAGGAGCCTGAACCCGCCTCACCCTGCCTCCGCCGAAAGCGTGAGAAAGGTCGAGCGACGTGGGAAGATGGCAGGGCCTACTACCGGGCAAGGAAGTGTCTATCTTAAAGATATCAAGGATTTGCCCCTTGACGTGGGTTCAACCCGCAAGACAAGTGACCCGACAAGCATCCCTTTTTCCTTAAAAACATTCCACTCAGGTACAGTTCATGGAGAATGAAAAACATGAATGACGGGATTACAAGCTTTAAATTCAGCTATGGCCCGAAGGCTTACAAACTAAAAAGAGATAAGGTGCCCGTAATCCCTTTCTTGTCCCTCTCTTCAGGAGGCAGGTCAAGGAGGCGAAAAGGGCAAAAGGGGCGCCTAGACGAGCTACAGGTGGCAGAAGACACCAAGAGAACATCTCGGTGGTCGTCCGAAGGCTCGATGGTGATGGCGGCGCCGGAGGCAGAGCTCGAAGACGAGGCGGCAGGATGTCAGCACGCGTCGAAGGCGTCGTGCCCACGTACTCCGAGTTGGCGGCCTTGCCGCCCGCCCTCTTTCTCTTCCGCAGCCTCCCAACGCCAGCCGCCCAAGGAGACGACCCCGAGAAGTTCAAGGGGCCGGCGACACGGATGATGGGGTCGCCGGTGCCGCATGGAGTGGCGCCCGAGACCTAGTTGGACCCGTCATCCTGCCGCCCGCTACCCTCGTCATCGCTACCGCTGTCCTCCTCGTCACTCCCGCTCGAGGAGGAGTCTTCGCTATCGGAGGAGCTCTCTACGCAGCACCTTGCCCGAGTCCCGAAGCACCCGAAGACCTTGACGGAGAGGAGACCGCCCTCCATCAACTTAAAATGGAGGGTAAGCCCCTCCGTCAGGCGGTGGATACGGGCGAACGTCTTCCACCCGCGACCAAGATACATCACATTAGGGGCTGGGAAGTCGACGCGGACTCGCGTACCGCTGATTCCACAGCCCCTCATGTGCAGCCTCAGTGTCTCAGGCGGGTCCAGCTCCATTTCGCTCGCGAATGGAGTCGGGAGACGAAGACGACGGCGAGGCGGCCGCCGCAGCCTGACAAAGAACTCACAAGGGTCGTCCCCAATGTGGCCCTCCATAGGGAGAGGAACTGCTGGCGGAGGCAAAGCCGGCATGCCGCCCCGTCCTCCTCTTCCCTAAGCGCCTCGGCCTCGCCCACGTCCTCACCCTCTCCCCCTTCCCCTCGCGTCTGGCTCTGCCACCGCAGGTGCAGGAGAAGGAGGGACGCGTTGTCGAGCGGTGACCCTCGTCGCCACCGTCGAAGGAACAGGGTTCCCTTTCTCCATGGCGAATGAGAGGAAGGGGGGCAGAAGCTGAAGAAGTGAGATGGAGAAATGCAGGGCAACGACCCCCCCCCCCCCCCCCCCGCTCTTTATAAAGGAGCGAGGCGGGGGCTCGACCGCCCCGTTCGGCCAATGAAGACGTGAATGGCGCTGGAGACCGGGGCCGATCCGCTGCCCCAGCCCGCGACGGCCCGGCTTCCCGCCTCCACCAACTACCACCCCGGGCGCATGACCGCCGCGTGGCAAACGTGCAGGACCGAAGCGACGGGTGAGGTGACTTCTCCCCGCCCCGTGATTAAAGGGAGTGGGCGCCTTGAAAGACCATGCCTCGGTCCCGTCCAGTAAATGGGCTGCACCTCCAAGCCTCCCTCCGTTTATGGGGAAGACGCGAGCCGCCCCCTTTTTTACTACGACATGACGCATGCGTGCAGAGGCCAGCCTCACGCATGCCGCCCACGTCACGCATGCCTCCCCACGACGTGCCACGCGCGGGAAGCGTGGGAGGCGCAGCGCGCGAAGAAACTTACCGCGATAAAAACTGCCCTGCCTGCCCGCGCACCGTTCTTGGGCCTGGCCCAACAACGCGTAGCGCTTATGTCTGGCCCAAGCCCGGGGGCTCCTGTCGGTGTACAAAAAGAGGGGTACACTTTTTGTACCCCTATGACTGTGCACGGGCAGTCTGAGCCACGGGCGCCACCGCACCGAGCCCGACAAGGGAGGTAGAACCAAGGTAAGGCCGAAGCCAAAGAGGAGCAGAACGACGCCAATACCACAAAGAGCAAAGGGGACGAAGCGGGCCCCCCGGCAAGATCCTTGTCGGGAGGCGGTTTTTGCAAACCCGGCAAGACCCTTGCCGTGGCAGCTCGCCCCACACCTACGGAGCGGGTCACCCTTGAGTCCACTACCCCCATGGGGCAAGGATTCGGGAGGCATCCCCGTGGTGGTATGCAGATCTTTGTGAAGACATTCAAGATCAGATGCACACTTTATAAGATGATGGTCCTTGGCGGGATCCCAGCCAAGGAAAACCACAAGGCCCCCGGCAAGAGCCTTGCCGGGGATGGCAGCAGGTGCCACGGCAAGACCCTTGTCGGGACCCCCACAAGACACTTGTCGGGGCCGCGGCAAGACCCTTGCCAACGACACCCGCGGGACCACCATCGGGCCCGCACCAGTCACGCCTCCACCACCGTTCACATGCAGCTGCCGACCCAACCAGCTGGGCAGGCACCTGCGTGGCGGCAGGCAGATCCTCGTGGAGACCCACCACTGCGCCACCTCAGCTGCCTGCCCGCCTACATGGCATCGCAGGCACCACTGGCCATGGCGCGTGTCGACGCGGAAGAGAGCGGTGACGGACGAGACAGAGCTCTCCCCCGCCCCCGATAAAGCTAGGACACCTAAGCAAGGCGCATTAAATGCACCTTGTCATGTAATGCGAGGGATAACCTCGCATCACTGTACCCTTTCCACCTCCTGTGTGCCACTGTGGCAGCCCCTTTCCCTATAAAAGGAGGCCCCAGGCGACCAGGAGGAGGATTCGGCTTTTTGGAGCTCCTCACGCCCCATAGCTAGCTCAAGAACACAAACATATAATCCACCAAAGCAGGAGTAGGGTTTTACGCATCTTCGCGGCCCGAACCTGGGTAAAGGAATCGTGTACTGCCTGCTCGATCCGCTCTTCTCACGACCCCCGCGCCCCGCAACCGCAGAAAGGGATTCTCGTGATCCCGTAGGTGTCGTTTCCCACCGACAGTTCCTCCAACTCAATCCCAAAATAATAATCATTAACCCAATCAAATTTATTAAATAGAGTGTTGAGATCAACATGATAATCCAAGAACCAGATACTCAAGATGTCCATAACCGGGGACACGGCTAACCATGATTAGTTTGTACACTCTATAGAGGTTTGCGCACTTTTCCCACAAGACTCGATCTCCTCCGTTCGATTTTCTCGCACTATAGGGTGTTTGAGAAACGGGTGACCGAGACACAGTCTTTCAGAAACATTAACTCTTTACTACGGGCAGACCATACCAACCTACATAACACTACCTGTTGATCCACCTCTTCAAGAGCTCATGCACCTTACTCAAGTATGCTAGAGCCCATAATAGCTTGTAGCTGCACACGGAAGTTTCTAGCATGAATAATCTTATGATCCCTTTGAGCCTGGGTGGCATTCCATAGGGTGATCACACGGGTCCTCCGGGATCCCCTTGGGCAAGCACTGGGTTCTCCAGGTGCCCGAGCCAACAACTGGGTGCTCCAGGGTGCCCCTACCATTCCACCCACATGTGTATTAAAGTAGCCACCTTAAGTTAACCATTAATAATAACTCTCACATCTGCCATGAATCACTCAAACCAAACCACGTCTACGAGCATAGCACAACAATAAGCATAACGTAATTGTAACTCCCAAGGCTTGAATGTAGGGCAATAGGTTCCTACCTCATCAACTACTTCCCAATACCCACATGTTATCATTCCTACTCATGCAATGTTTGAGGGCTGAAACTGATGCATAAAAACTGGGAATGAAAGGGATATGATCAAAGTGTGAACTTGCATGTACTATTGATGAAGATGATTCGCACTCATAACTCCTGATAGTTCTACTCATCGGACTCCGGTCAATCTATTGTGAGCAAGCAATAGTAACCACACATAAACAATCAAGCAAAAGAATCGAAGAAATGATCACGGAAAACTTCGAAAACAAGCAAATAACTCTTGCAACATAAAACAGTTTCTAACAGTACCAAAATTAGGTGGATTCGGCCTTATCAGAAAGTTTAGGTCAAGAGCTTCGCTTTGCAAAAAGAATCAACTCAAATGGAGTTACGGAACTCAAGTTATGAACAAAAGAAGTTTGAATATGAATCTGAACAAATTTCGAAATTTGAAAATTTCAAAAGGTTGACTTGACAGGTTAACTGGATAGGTGAAAACAAGACGAAACTATAGGCGCTGGTTTCATCTAATTTGGATGAATGAGTAAAAAGTTATGGCTATTTGAAAAATGAGGGCCAAGCTGTGTTACAGAAGAAAAATAGCTACGGTTAAAAAAATTCTAGTTCTAACGTATAAATACAAAGAACGAATAAATATACCTTTATAAGGTATAGAAAAAGACGACTTCAGAGTGAGGAGACAACTTCCAAAAGTCCCGCGGAAGAGGAGAGATATATTTTCTTTAGTGAATCTAGTCGAACCAAAATATTGATTTAATCTGAATCGGATGATTTTTGAAGACTCTATGGGTCTATATTTATTGATGGAAAAGAGACTTAGGTGTCAAAGGCTAGGCAATCTAGGACAAAACATATACGTACGTAGATGAAAAGAAAACGAAACAGACAAGGCGCATCGCATGAGCCTAAACGCGTAAGGCGGTTCGGCCGGCCGCGCAGCTGATGTTTTTTTAACAAAATTCGGCCTAAGTAAAAAAAATAAATTGGCTGGCTGGGCCTGGCCCATATAGAAAAAAAATGAGGCGCCTGCTGCCACTATGCTACATGTGTAGGCGATAAATAAATATGGGCCGCACGTGCAGTTTTTTTAAATAGAAACAGAAGGAAAACTGAAAAAATAAAATAAATTAAAATTTTATATAGGCATATTATATAGCAAAATTTTCACAAAAAGATTTCCTACAAGCTAAACATTTTTCTAGAGTCAAATAAAATCCACACAAATTCAAATAAAGCAAAGAGTGCTACTTCTCTAGTAAAATCCAGTAGAAATTATTTTAAAAATACCAAAATGATTTCAAATTTATTTATCTCCAATTTTCTGATGTAGGGAACCATGTTACCCTATTTTCCATGTATTGTATTTTTGGATAAAAATAATTTGAATAAAAGCCTAATAACTCCAAATTGAAAATAATTTCAAAAGGACTTTGAATTTAATTCTTTTAAAACTCCCAACTCATATTTCATATAATTTGAAGAAGTCATTTTATCTTCTCTCGTGAAAATCATTGAGTTGCATAAAGTTTCAGAATTGGAAATATTTTCAAATGAAATTCATATATTTTCAACAACCCTTTTCATTTAAATAAATGGAAGAAGTCATGTCGTCTTCTCTCCAGGGTTTTGTGGTGAAAAGGATTTGAATCCATTGAGATCATAAAATGCAAAATGAAAGTTTGGAAAGTCCTTTTATTCCCTCTCATTTAACTTTCAAAAAGTTTTGAATTTCACTCAATCAATCACACAACAATCAAACAATCAGTCAAATCTATCTATTTATTATAACATTCCAAAATTTAGAATTTTGGGATGTTACACGCGAACGAGACGGGCGTGCTGTATACTCCGTACATGTGTACCGTCGTTTTCTTGAGGCTTTGCTACATGGCGCAATCCATGGATATAAAATTAGTATACTGTACTATTTAAAGGTCGAGGGCGGGGGTTTTCCCACGCGATAGGCGGGGCAGTTCCGCCTAGTCGGTTCGACAGAGACGCGAGAAGATGAGGAAGTAGGCTGCTGCAAACGTAGGGCTGTGTGAGTGACAGTGAGTTACTGCTGGACAGATGGGGCCTGGTGATTTGACTTGCCATTATCATATTAACTGTAGTGCTACGACCGGCTTGAGTCTCCCGATTCCTGACCACCTCCATACAGGTGCCTCTCCGGATGCTCCACCATGTAGAGGCTGGCTCTTGCTTGAGAGCCCACTCCTCCACTTTTTCCTTGCCTCTTTCCCCCACATATGAAAAAATGCCATGTAAAGCGGGCTTATAGCCCACTATTGTACTTGATCCTACAGGACTAAGCCTGCCACATAGGCATAAAGTTTGATGTGGCAAGTTAATTAAGAAGAGAGAGACTAGTTTGGTGACCCCAGGAAGAAATGGTGCTAAGCGCGTGTACCTAGATGAAGCAAACCTAGCAACAAAAAAACCAAGCACCTATGCATTGGGGATTTGAGTTGCTAAGCTATTTAATGCCCATAGCACCTCATCTAAGCACCATTTCATTGGAAGAGGTCACTCCTTGGCAAATGCAATAAATACTATGAAGAAAGAGATAGAGAGAAGTAAACAAAAAATACTCTTATAGCCAACCTTATAGCTAACCTTGATGTATGAGTGACTAAGTGATGACTGTGTATGACATGCCAACATCAGATAGCCAAATGCACCATATTAAATCTCCAAGGGCGTGACCGCACGAGCGAGGCGACGGTCATGGTAGGCGTGACCATGATACGGGCTGCTGGCAGCCCTTGGATCAGTGATCGAACGGTCGCATGCTAAGTTACTGAAAATTTGCAGAGTAACCCTCGAGGATAGAATATGCACCCATAGGTCCAGAATCACGCCATGAAACCATTCGATCTCAGATCCAAGGGCTCTCAGAAGCCCGTATCATGGGAGAATGGAAAAGCTTCGTATCACCTGTAATTTTCCCGACGCTTGACATGACATCGAAAGCCATTTAATTGGGCGTCGAGTAGACATGATATCTAATTGGGCCCCCATAGTACTGTGCATGAATCCATTTATCCAGTAGGCAAGCCACTACCCTGCCATTAGCACCCGCCCCCCACTCGACATTTTTACAATCGATAAACCGCTCCTAGTTGTCCCGTCCTTTCACATTATGGCAGTTCCATTAATCCTAACCCTCCTCCCAAATCCATGGCGTCCCAAATCTCCATGATCAGCGGTTAGTACAAGGTTAGAACCATCACCGGCGATGAGTTCGAAGCCATCTACACCCGTTCTTCCGCAACGGTGAAAGAATGCCTTGCTCGCTTCAAACACATGTTCGAAAACTCAAATGATGAGTGGCTCGCTGGGCTAGATGTTGAGTACACCACAGTCCTGGGAAGCGAGAAGAAACTAAAGGAGGTAGATAAGAAGAATCCCACCGTGATCCACGTTTGCGTGCATGACTTATGCTTGGTCTACCACATATGCCATGTCGATGTTGAGTGCGAGGAATTTAAGAAGTTCCTCAAGGGAGGCCTAGTCAAATTCATTACTTTCGACTTTAGGAACGACAAGGAAATCCTGGGTCGGATAGACCTCGTTGTAGGCGACCCCTTCGACCTCTAGAAGGAAGCGCTGGTGCCCTCCCTTGATCAGCCTTCAATGCTGACACTTGCAGGAGCCAAGGTTCATCCTTCGTACGGTGAACTGAAGAAACCTCCGCACACGTTTCCTCGTGCATGGCAGTGGACTGTACTAGATATAGACCACATCTACTACGCTGCAATGGATGGCTACCTTTGTTTCAATATCTACAACGGTTGAATGAAGAGCAAGAGCCAAGTGTGCGGTTCAAGAAAAGAAGTATCACCCAAGAGGAAGAGGGACAAGGACGAAGTGGTGGACGTGGACGAGGACTCCGAGTAAGGTGGCAGTGTCGTTGCTCATGGTGGTTCTAATGTAGTGTCTACCAGATTAGTTGCTTAGTTTCATTTCTTGTGTGCTTAGTTTTATTTGAGGGGTGTGTTGCGCTAAGCCCCCAACAGAACTATGTTATGTTTCTTCTCGTTATATTTTGGACATTTCATCTTTTAGTTGGTATAGTAGTACCAGTCGTTTCTTGACATTTAATGTGCATAATTCAAATTTGAACCACAAGCACATGCTCCCGTGTACCAAAGTTGACTGAAAAATCACATGTGTGTCCTCGGGTGATTTTCTAGGTCCCATGCAAGAAATGGGAATGAAATTCAAACATCTGGGCATCGTGGTTCGACCGAGAACATTGAGAAGCTTAGTTTTAAAGTTCTTGTAAATCCAAAACACGCCTGAAAATCATGAAACTTGGCATGGTATCATGTCATGGTACTACCATGCTGTGGTAAAAAAATTGTAGAATAGGAACAAGTTTTGGTATAAGTTTCTTGCAAACTAGAACTTCTCTCAAGAAGGCTCATGGTTCTCAGAGGGAACGTGTGTAACGCGCTCGATGCGGCTATATCTCCCACGTGTCGAAGCACGACTTAGAGGCATAACCGCATTGAAAGCAATGTCGCAAGTGAGGTAATCTTCACACAACCCATGTAATACATAAGGGAAAGAGATACATAGTTGGCTTACAATCGCCACTTCACGCAATACATGAGTAAAGCATTACATCAAACAGATACACTCAAGGTCCAACTACGGAACCAAAATAAAAGAAGACTACCCCAAATGCTACACAGATCCCCGATCGTCCCAACTGGGCTCCACTACTGATCAACTGAAATGAAACAACACAATGAACAAGATCTTCATCGAGCTCCTCCTTGAGCTCAAGTGCGTCACCTGCATGGTTTCATCGGCACCTGCAAACTGGTTTAGGAAGTATCTGTGAGTCATGGGGACTCAGCAATCTCAGACCCGCGAAATCAAGACTATTTAAGCTTATGGGTAGCAGAAGGTAGTGAGGTGGAGCTGCAGCAAGCGACTAGCATATCTGGTGTCTAACATATGCAAATGAGAGCGAGAAGAGAAGGCAAAAGCACGGTCGAACAACTATGATCAAGAAGTGATCCTGAAACTACTTACGTCAAGCATAACTCCAACACCGTGTTCATTTCTCGGACTCCGCCGAGAAGAGACCATCACGGTTACTCACGCGGTTGATGTATTTTAATTAAGGTCAACTTCGGGTTTTCTACAACCGGACATTAACAAATTCCCATCTGCCTCCTACTCGCGGGCACGGCTTTCGAAAGATAATACCCTGCAGGGGTGTCCCAACTTAGCCCATGATAAGCTCTCGCGATCAACGAAGGATATTCCTTCTCCCCGGGAAGACACGATCAGTCTCGAATCCTGGCTACAATACATTTTGACAGTAATAAAACAAGACCAGCAAAGCTGCCCGATGTGCTGACAAATCCCGATAGGAGTCGCACGTACCTCGTTCTCAGGGCACACCGGATAAGTCAAGCTACGAGTAAAACCAGGCCTCGAGTTTCCCCGTGGTGGCCCCGCAGGCTGCTCGGTTCGGACCAACACTCAGAGGAGCACTGTCCCGGGGGGGCTAAAATAAAGATGACCCTTGAGTCTGCAGAACCCAAGGGAAGGGGTATATGGTGGTAGGTAGGCAAATGGTAAAACCAAGGTTGGGCCTTGCTGGAGGATTTTTATTCAAAGCGAACTGTCAAGGGGGTCCCATAAATCACCCAACCGCGTTAGGGACGCAAAATCCGAGAACATAATACCGATATGACGGAAACTAGGGCGGCAAGAGTGGAACAAAACACCAGGCATAAGGCCGAGCCTTCCACCCTTTACCAAGTATATAGATGCATTAATAATATAAGAGATATTGTGATATCCCAACAAGTAAACATGTTCCAACAAGGAACAACATCTCCATGTTCCAACAAGGAACAAACTTCATCTTCACCTGCAACTAGCAACGCTATAAGAGGGGCTGAGCAAAGCAGTAACATAGCCAAACAACTGGTTGCTAGGGAGGATGGTTAGAGGCTTGACATGGCAATTTGGGAGGCATGATAAGCAAGTGGTAGTCATCATAGCATAGGCATAGCAAAAGAGCGAGCAATCTAACAAGCAAAGATAGAAGTGATTTTGAGGGTATGGTCATCTTGCCTGAGATCCCGCAAGGAAGAAGAACGATTCCATGAAGAAGACAAACGGACGTAGTCGAACGAATCCTTACAACTCTGAAACGAAACCGAAGCTAACGAGAGAAGCAAACCGGAAAGAAAACAAACAACATAGTAAACAACCACAACATACATATGGCATGATGCACAAACAAGTATGATGCATGTCCGGTTTAAAAAGGCATGGCATGGCAAAGTGCAACAAACAATACTACAAATTAAGTGGAGCTCAATATGCAACGAGTTGCATATTGACGGAACACCACATTAATTATTTAGTTCTCTTTCGGTTATGTACCCAACAATATTAAATGTTGATTAACATGGCAAGGGGTGAAGCATATGAAAACTAACTATTTAGGCAAGTTCAAATGAGGCCGGAACAACAAACAACAAGTCCGGAAAATCCTCATATCCTTATTTTAGAAATGGTACTGTTCTTCCTACAACCATATTTTATTGTTGTTAAACAGGAAAATAAAGTGCAACATGTTAATCTATGCATTTTTCCACCCCATTTACAAAGATAGTTTACTTAAAACCGAGTTACGGTTAATTAGTTATGAATTAAATCATTTTAACATGGCATTTATACAAATTAATGCAAACAGCAAATTAAACATTTTAAACATAGATGAAAGTTGGATATTATGAAACTAGACAAAATTCTAAGCATTTTACATATATAAATTATTTTAAACCGATGCATGGTTAATTAGTTATTACATGCATGAACATGAGGGGTTTTTCCGTAAAACTGCGCTCTCTGAAAAAATAGCTAAATTCGTCCAGAGGAAAAAAAACACAATCGGGCTGAATCTGGGATCTGGGCTGGGGAGCTGCTCACATTGGGCCTGCAGGCACGCGCGGAGCTGGGCCTCGCGGGCGAAGGGAGCTGGGCCTGCGCGGCTGGGCTTGGGTCTTGACTCGATCGAACGAGGAGGAGGAGGGGGCGCGGTCAACGCTCGAGGACTAGCGGGCGAGGCAGAGGATTGCGGGCACGGTCCTCTGCTCCAGAAGAAGCAGAGCAGCAGCAGCCTGGAACTTGAGGTGGAGGCCAGCGAGGAGATCGTGGGGTACACCGGGAACGGTGGGATGGAGCACGGGGAGTCGCCTGAGTCCAGATCCGGCTAGGGGAGGCGCAGATCGGATCCCCGAGCGGCAGAACGTGCTACCAGGCCATGGCTGCAACTGTTGCCTGAAGAAAAAGACAGAGAAGAATTCAGAGGGGAAACGCGGACGGGAAGAAGGGGGAGACGACAGGGAGATGGCAGGGGCACGACGGCCTGAGGCGAACCTACTGGTCGCCGGTGGGAGTAGGCAACGCTGGGAACGGTGGGAAGGTCTACAGGGTAGTGGTCGTCGAGCTCGGTAGGGGTGGCGCCCATGGCCTCCTGGTGTTCCTGTGGAAAGAGAGAAAAGAGGGAGATATGAGACCGGAGGGAGAAAAGAAATGAACAGGGAAGGAGGGTAGAGACGGGACGCGGGGGTTCCGCTGGTAGCCATCGACGGCTTGCTCCGGTGGCCTCGGCCATGGCCTCGTCGGCCGGCGGGGTTGAGGAAAAGCTCGGGAAGGCTCCTTTCCTTCTGGAACGAGAGAATACAGGGGCTCCAGGAGCACGAGGCGCTTGCTCGGGAGGAGCTGGAGGCGCGGCGGATGAGCGGTGCTCGCGAGGTGGATCGATGGACATATCGGGAGAGAAGCGGGTTGCAGTGCTGATTGGGTGGCGCTGAAAACAAGGGGAAGATGGCGGCAGTGGTTTGGGCAGGTGGGATCCCAATGTGGAAGAGGAGTGGCGACGGCGAAGAGGAGGATTGGACAGAGAAGGATCCCTAGAAATTAGGTTTTGGTCTGATTTGGATAGAGGTGGTCTATTTATAGGGACAAAAGGAATAGGTTTGGACCCTCCGATCGAATTTGGACGGCCGAGAATAAATAGGTTATGGAGTCCAATTAAGAAAACGAAGATGTTTTATAGATGTTAGGAGATGATCCAGACCCAATGGTGACGACTGTCCGGGTCAGGTTCGGGACAACTTTCGGACGCGCGCGAGAGGATGTGAGCACTGTGCAGAGAGGGTCAAAAGGTTAGGCGAGAGGGAATAAAAAAAACCCAGTTGGGCTCGGAACGGTCAACGACTAACGAATGCAAGTTTTGAAAAATGACAGCAACGAAGTGCCGATGCAATGCGGATGATGCGGTGATGAATGCAACAAACGAACGGAGCACATGACAACAACGAAAAACATGGAAGCCGTCTGGAGCATCGGTCTTGGGGCGTTACAACGTGTCACTTTTGTGTGCATAATTCAAATTTTAAATACAAGCACATGCTCCAGTGCACCAAAGCTGGTTAAAAAATCACATGTGTGTCCTCGGGTAAATTTCTAGGTCCCATGCCAGAAATGGGAATGAAATTCAAACATCTGGGCGTCATGGCTCGGCTGGAAACATTGAGAAACTTGGTTTTTTAATTCCTGTAAATCCGAAAAATGCATGAAAATCATGAAACTTGGCTTGGTGTCATGACATGGCACTAACATGCTGTGGTTATTTTGTTGTCTGGTTTGTGAAGGTGCACACATTAACAATCAACAAAGTCATTTCGGAACAAGTGTTGTCACGTTACAATCGGAAACAAAAGTATTATTGAAACCATGGGCGTTCTATTTACCGTTTACGTGCCGCCACGTGTCCCCTTTTTTTAATTAGCTAGGAGGCCGTGCAGGGTAGCTATTTGAGTACGGGAGGCGTGCATTCAGACCCATGCGCGTGCTTATCAGGAGGAGAGCCCTTTGACCTCCATCTGCTATCCACCTTCCTCCCAAGGTCTCCATTAATGGCGTGGAAATGTCTCACTCGACTGAGATTTAAGAGAGAAAAAATAAAATCTGAAAAGAAAATTTTGCACGGATCTTGATGTAAGATCCGACGGACCTATATAGCATGTACTTCGACTTATAGCATGACTGATGAATATATATAAGGACGACGAGAGTGAATAATAATTGTCTTACATAATTAGGAAGATAATTAAAAAAGCCACATGCGGCTACGCCCAAAGTACACAAGGGCAAAAGAAGAAAGAAGACGCATACAACAATCTGGCTCACTGATCTCTACTTTCTTTATGCGCTGCAGGTCGTGGCGACTAGTTCTCACGGTGGGCTATGATCTCTTTCATTAGTTTCATGTCCTTAATACGCTGCTTGGCAGCATCCATGGATTCCTCCACCAGCCTGTTGCGCTCGATGCAGAGCATGGCATTCTCGTCCATAAGTTTCTTGATGATGACGCCCGTCCTCTGCAACAAGGTAGCGGTCTCCTCCTCCTCCTTCGCCCTTCCGGCGATCTTCGCCCTCAGTAGGTCGCGCTCACCCCGGAGCTTCGCATTGCCCTCCCCTAGTTGCCGGATGATGCCGGTAGCCTCGTCCTGCATCCTCGCCCAGCCGGAGATTTGATCCATCTGGCTATGGAGTATCGCATGCATGCGCCTGTAAGAGTCCTCGCCTGGCCGCGAGAAATTTTCCCAGGCCGCCGCGGCACGACGGGACCTCCCTGCTACTTCGGCGGCGCGGCGGGACATCTCTGTTGCTTCCACGGCATGGCCAGACCAGTCTGCTACATCGATGGTGCAGCGGGACCTCCGTGCTGCTTCGGCGGCGCGGCGGGACCTCTGTGCTGCTACTGCTACGCGACTGGACATGTCGGATTCTTTTGCGGCGAGGCGGGACATCTCTCATGTTTCCTCTTCCATGCTCACCTGTCCCTGGTGGAAATCTCTCGACCCAAAACTCACGCTAGCTATGGCTTGATTGACTTGATTGTTTTTTGTGGATGAGGAGTTGAGGAGGAATGTGCAGTCATCTTAGCATAGTAGTATTTATAACCGAGTACTACTAATACGCTCATAAGTGGGAAACCGTTTAGGTTGTGATTGGTGCGAACAGGTATGCAATTAAATGTAGCGTGGTAGTAGTAGTAATTTGGAATGTGACGAGACACGCTCAAAATTTCTTGACGGTTCTAGTTTCGAAGTGCGGCACTATTCCCAGATGGCGTAACATCGGCACGTTTTCTCGGTCGTGGTGTAGCATATGCCATGGTACTAGTTCTTTTTCTACTGCTGTGTCCGTGCAAAAACTGGCACCGTCGGATACATATCTTACGCTTGGCGTTCGACAGGAATAGCCTCGTGGCGAGCTATAAACTATTCTTTTTTCAGACTCATTACACCTATCTCTCGGGACTTCTCGCACGCACCATCACTGCTCCCTACGTCGATGCCACCCACATACAGTTATACTCTGAGAAGAGGTGCACGCACGCACTCGTCCTCTCTCACACACGCATCTATAGCTACGAATTGTAGTGTTCTCAGCCATCCGATTGGCTCTATCATAGGTTTCACGTTGCTCCTTGGCCTGGAGATTGAGAAGTTTAAAATGCGGAGGCTAAGATGGAGGCGCGAGGTTTTGGTTAATGTGCAGGCCGCACACGGCACCAACACGACATGAGCTTCTGGGGAGCACACCACGGTACAATATACAATCATTCACACAAGCATGTATCTTATGTACTTCAAGTTCCAATGGGCAAACAATTTTCTTCGCTTCATTCATGCTTCTGGGGAACACATTATCTTCTGGAAGAATTTCTTTGAAAATACCTAACATCTCTGTGAAGCCCTTGTTTGATAGACCGTTTGCTACTTTAAATCTGAGAAGCGCCAGGGTGGCACTCAACCTGGAATATTACCTTTTGCAACCTGGATACAATTGTTTCTTGGAGTCCACATCCATGGTTGGCAGATCCTTGTACCCAATCATATCCTTTTTTGGGCCCTCGAAATCTGCAATCATAGCAGCAAAATCTGGCATATCAAGATCATCGTCATCTGTGTCGACATCTTGGTTTTCTAGTGGGCATTTCGGCTTTCCAGTGTTCCATTGGTAGCTATACGCCTCTACCCCAATGTTATATTCAACATCCATGTGACACTGATCGAGGTTTGCCATCTCGCTGTCCTGGGTATCTTCATCCATGACCTCCTCTTCACCGTGTCTGGTCCAACGTGTATATCCATCCATGAATCCCCTAGAGACTAAGTGCATCTGGACACCTGCAACTTCATGTGAGTCTGTATTGGCACAATCAGTAAATGGACACAGGATGTAATCCGCATCACCAATTCCCCTCTTTGTAATTTCAGCCTAATTCATGAACTCTATCACGCCACTGATAAAATCTGCGGTTTTCCATTCTTCATCCATCGAGATTGTCCCATCTTCAGCACACGAATGGTAATTAAAAACAAAACAACAACATTAATCCATGGATTAACTGCTGCCCAAAGATGCGTGCATAAATCACAAGGTTTTATTTTAATAATTAATAAGGGTGCTCCATGTTGTTATCCAGACGTGCAATGACAAAAATTAATGGCTAGTCAATTTACACGTAGAGTACTAGTACAACACTACCCTTAGGAATTGAATACTTAATTGAGCCACTCACGAAAATAATACCTTAATTAATTAGTCGCGCGGCGACCTCCAGCCAGCAGATAGACAAGCGCAATGTGGCGGCACGCCGAGACAGCAGGGTCGACGAGCAAAGCTTAGTGTGGCTGCCACCTGAAGTTTGAACTCCACTATCCTGCCATCGACCACGATGGATGTACTCGAATCATGCCGCCACCGACCTCGATGGTTGAGCTCCTCCTATCTCCCGCTGCAGACCGAGGATTGACCTCATATGACACCTCCACCGCCCATCGACCGAGGATTTACCTCTTCACCGGTAGCCGCTGCCTAGGCCACCGCCGCCATCTCTATACGCAGAGCGGCTGTTTTGTTACGGATATCCGCAAAGCGGCTGTTTAAACGGTATCTCACCATAACTCAATTATATGGACAGGGTAGTACATCACATATGGTTATGTAACGGCAACCGTGTCTAACCTACGTTGTCTTCTCACACGGTTTGGTGCGGAAATTGTGTGTGACGTTGTAATACCTAACACACAAATGACATGTATAGCTTCTTCTTCTTCTCCTTCTTCTTCTTCTTCTTCTTCTAGTCTTCTTCTTTTCTTCTTCTTCTTCTTCTAGTTTTCTTCTTCTTCTTCTTCTTCAAAATGAAGTTAGCTCTAAGTTATATAAAAATGGCATAATATGCTTAGTTAGGTAAAAAAATAGCATAATTAGCTAGGTAAGCTCAAAAATGGCATGTTTCTTCTTATGTAGCCTATTTAGTCCACAAATGACATAATAAGATGAAGAAAATCCAGGAAGAGGAAGAAAAGAAGGAATAGGAAGAAAATAAGAAGAATTTCTTCTTCTTCTTCTTCTTCTTCTTCTTCTAGTTTTCTTCTTCTTCTCCAAAATGAAGTTAGCTCTAAGTTATATCAAAAATGGCATAATATGCTTAGTTCATTAAAAAATGGCACAATTAGCTAGGTTAGTTCCATTTTACCTAAGTATGCTTACTTCTTCTTCTTCTTCTTCTTCTTCTTCTTCATTTTCTTCTTCTTCTTCTTCTTCTGATTCTAGCTAGTCTTCTTCTTTTCGAACTTTCTTGTTTCCATTTTGCAAATTTAATTCACTATATGGAAGCTTGCATGGATGGAGTGCTTGTTTCCCTTATCTTTTTTTCATTTGTATCGATGAAAAACATGGAACTTGTTATATGGATGCATGGAACAATGTGTTGGATGAACATTTTGATATGTAATATGTATATATGGATGGAACTATGTTTATTATGTATATATGTATGTTGTGACGGAGATAGATATGTATATGTATATCTGTGTGTTGGATACATCATATATGTGTATCTGTGTGTTCCTGTGAACAAAATATATATATGCATATCTGTGTGTGAATTCCTGTGAAATTAAATGGATTCAAACAACAACAGGGGATATATAACCTCTTTGCCATCTGCTAGCGGACGACAAAGCTATTTGCCATCCACTCGCAGATGGCAAAGAGGACACGTGGCAGCACCTGTGAAATGTGGGAACACGGGCTGCCTATTTGGTCACTTTGTCGTCCGCCAGCGGACGACAAAGATTCAAATCACTGTGCCGTCGGCCAGCAGACGGCATAGCTGGCCACATGGCAGCTTCGCGGTACTACCAAGCTGAGCTCTTTGTCGTCCTCCAGCGGACGACAAAGTGATTTGAATCTTTGCCGTCCGCTGGCGGACGGCAAAGAGTGCCGTTAACCCCCTAACGGCTCTCACGCCACCGCACTGCCGTTCGTTCTCTTTGCCGTCTGCTGGCATCGGATGGCGGACGACACACTCCTTTGACGCCCGTTTTTGAAAAGCGGACGGCAAAGAAGGCCTTTGTTGGCACCCTTTCGTCTGAACATTTTGTCGTCTGCTGGCGGAAGGCAAAGAGTTTTGTTGTCCGTGAACTATGCCTTTGACGTCCGCCGTGGCGGACGGCAAAGAAGCTGATTCCAGTAGTGAAGTATCCATCAATGACATTGCTACGTGGTTGGCACAAAAGCCATCACCTATGGTGTTGACGTACCAAGCATATGACATAAATGGATACACGTTCTACACCGAGGAACGTGATCAGAAGCCCTCGTATCAGAACAGCTCTGTTCGAATAGAATGCGTGACTAAAAATGAAGTTGATAAAAGGGTATACTATGGAACCATCGAAGAGATTTGGGAGCTTGATTATGTGAAAGTTAAGGTGGCATTATTCAGGTGCACATGGATCCCTCTTGGTCAGGTAAGGATTGATGAGTACAGGAAGACCTGTGTTAATAGGACAACGATGGCATACGCGGACCCATTCATTCTTGCCAGCGATGCTACCCAAATTTTCTTTGTGGAAGACCCCTTGCATAAGAACGGCCATTTAGTGATGCATGGGAAGAGAAGGGTACTGGGTGTCGACAATGTTGCCGATGAGGACGAGTACGGTGAATTTGATGAGTTGCCAGCCAAGGGATCACGCACCCGTGTAACAGAGCAGCGTAAAATCATCAAAAACCCCAAGTTCATTCGGGGCCAACTTAATGACCCCAGTTCCCCCATGTACATGGGAATTAAGCTGTCACTCTAGTCTTTATGCCTACCCTGCAACTTAATTCGTTCAATTTAGAAATGTTGCGTGTACTGAATTTGTGAGTTATGCCCAGTTTTCTGTTGATGTTATGTTGACCTTGATATGCTGTTAGCTCAGGCAATGAATATGAACAATTTTTTGTTATTATTTTTATTATTATATCATAGAGGTAGCACACTCAATTGATCTCACTACAGTATGTGTGAACAAAAATACGCAATCTGGTTTGCTAATAGCACAGGGTTCGTTGATGAAAGCCGTGTGCCGACCAAACCCCGTCACCCCGCCCATGATCTGAGTCGTGCTGTCGGCGTTCTGGGAACGGGAGTCCCCAGACTTGCCTGCCTGCGGCGTGGCTCGAAAGAGGGCCAAGCACGGCCCATTGTCATCAACACAAGACCCAAGACCCTCGCGAGGGGCCAAGCCTCGCGGGCGGACGACACGGCGCTTCATCAGTGGCGGCCTCATCAGGCTGGCTCGCGAGGAGGCGTAGAGATCAAGGCGGGGTACCTCATGAGGTGCCCATGACACAAGCCATGACGACCAAGGGTGCCGGGCGGGCGCCAGCCCGCGCAGTGTCTCCCTTTCCTCTTTGGTGCAAAGGGGGCAAGCACAGGCGAGAGGATCAAGCAAAGGCATCCATTTCGGTGCAACGAGACCAAGACAAGTCCAGTGGGAAGGAGGTCATCGTGGAGCCCAGAACGGTGTCACCACAGGGCCTTTGGCAGGCGAGGACCAACTTTAGTCAGGATAAGTGTACCAGATGTTCCCCTTCAAATTGGCCAATTGTTTGCGCCCTTCCCGCTCAATATTTGGGAAGAGGCCCAGGGCCTTTGCCTATAAATAGGACTCGTCACCCCCAGGGTAGGGGGACGGATCGGAAAGCCAGCTAGAAAGACTCAGGCAACAGAGAGAGAGAGAGAGAGAGAGAGAGAAGGGCGGCTGAACTCCCCCTACCAGTTCATCGTCCCAGCTAAGAGCAGACCCTCGCGAGGCTATTCTTCCTTGTATTTGTCGGCGTTCTGGGAATGGGGGTCCCCAGACTTGCCTGCCTGCGACCTGCGGCGTGGCTCAAATGGGGGCCCAGCGTGGCCCATCTTCATCAGCACAAGGCTCAAGACCCTCGTGAGGGGCCAAGACTCATGAGGCGGACGACATGGCACTTCCTCAAGCACGGCCTCCTCAGGCTGGCTCGCGAGGAGGCGGAGAGATCAAGTCGGGTACCTTACGAGGTGCCCATGACGCAAGCCATGACGACCAAGGGTGCCAGGCAGGCGCCAGCCTGAGCAGCGTCTCCCTTTCCTCTTTGGTTCAAAGGGGGTAAGCGCAGGCGAGAGGATCAAGCAAAGGCACCCATTTCGGTGCAACAAGACCGAGACCAGTCCAACGGTAGGAAGGAGGTCACCATGGAGGCCAGGATGGCGTCACCACAGGGCCTTTGGCAGGCGAAGACCAACTTTAGTCAGGATAAGTGTACTAGATGTTCCCCTTCAAATTGGCCAATTGTTGGCGCCCTTCCCGCTCAATATTTGGGAAGATGCCCAGGGCCTTTGCCTATAAATAGGACTAGCCACCCCCAGGGTAGGGAGAGCTGATTCAGTATCTAGAGGCATACATAGAGAGAGAGAAGGGCGATCGAACTCCCCCTAGCAGTTCATCCCCTAGCCAAGAACAGACCCTCGCGAGGCTGTTCTTCCTTGTACTGTTCTTCATCATCAGCCCAAGAGGCAATCCACCCACCACAAACTAGAGTAGGGTATTACACCACAACGGTGGCCCGAACTAGTATAAACTCTGTGTCTCTTGTGTTGTTCTTGCAGTAGTTATATCCTTACGAGACGGAGAGGCAGAGGGCACGATCTCCGCGCGCACCCCAGAGTTCGAACCTTAAGGGTCTGCCGGAACCCGTGATCCGACATTTGGCGCGCCAGGTAGGGGGTGCGCCGGAATCTGCCTTCGACCGCTCCGTCCTCCCCCGGCTGCCGCATCCTTGTACGGCACACGTCGAGCTCGCATCACGCCAGCGGACCTCGCTGGCGGACGTCCTCGCCGTTCCCCGTCGCCCGCCGTCAACACTGCCACCGGCCCGGCGGGAGGTGAGCAGCAAGCAGCACCCCGGTGTCTGCCTAAGCGACAGGGCGGCTGCACCACGACGTCGACGCTCCCGGTCGTTGCGGCCCTCCTGGGCGGCTCGCAAGCGCCACCCACGAGCCGCCACGTCAAGCCGTTTGCCCGCCAGATCGGCGCCGTTTCCGCGCGGTAGGGGGCTCCCCCGGACCAGGCGGCGCGCAAGGTTGGTCTGACCTTCAGCTCGGAGGACCACCCCGCTAACTTGGGCGGCTCGGGCGCGCTCCCCCTGTTATGCACCCCCACCATCTGCCAGGTGGCCGTCACCAGAACGCTCGTCGATGGCGGCGCGGGCCTCAGCGTGCTTTCGGTCGAGACTTTCGACCTCCTCTGCATACCCCGGTAGCGGCTGCAACCCAGCCGATCCTTCTCGGGCGTCGGGGGCGGGTCGTCCGACTCCTTGGGACAAATCCGGCTCCCGGTAACCTTCGGCACCTACGACAACTTCCGCACGGAGATGGTCGACTTCGACATCGCCCCCATCGGCCTCCCTTACAACACCATCCTCGGCTACCCGGCACTGGCTCAGTTCATGGCCGCCACGCACCCGGCGTACAACCTCATGAAGATGCCCGGGAGCAACGGTACCCTCACCGTGCATGGAGACACCGGGGACGCCCTGCGAGTACTCAAGCTCGCCTTCAAGACGGCGGCATCGGCACAGCCCGCCGATGCGGGGACCCCTGAGCCCAAGGGGGCTGCGCCCACCAAGAAGAAGCAGTTGTTCACCCAGGACAAAGCAGAAACCAAGCAGATACCCGTCGACGAGGACAGGTCCTCTAGCGCCACTTTCACCATTGGCGCCAACCTGGGGCTTGAGCAGGAGGAGGCCCTGGTCAAGTTCCTGCGTGCAAACAAGAATGTGTTTGCGTGAAGCAGAAGGCCAGGCGGCAGTCCACAGAGAAGCAGGCCTTCATCGTCCAAGAGACCCGCAAGTTAGAAGCCGCTGGAGTCATTTGCGAGGTCCGGTACCCAGATTGGTTGGCCAACCCTGTCGTTGTGCCCAAGAAAGGGGGGAAGGAATGCATGTGTGTCGACTTCACCAACCTCAACAAGGCATGCCCGCAAGATCCGTTCCTGCTCCCTCACATCGACCAGATCGTCGATTCCACCGCCGAGGGCGACCTGTTATGCTTTTTGGATGCCTTCTCCGGATATCACCAGATCAAGATGGCGATAGAAGACATTGAGAAGACCGCCTTCTTGACCTCGTGCGGGGTATACTGCTATACATGCATGCCATTTGGACTGTGCAATGCAGGGGCAACTTTTCAGCGGCTGATGCACATCACCTTGGGCCTACAGCTCGGGAAGAATGTTGAAGCGTACGTTGATGACATTGTGGTGAAGTCTTGAGAGGCCAGGACCCTGATACAAGACCTGGAGGAGACCTTCGCGAGCCTCGACGCAGTGAACCTGCGGCTCAACCCGGAGAAATGTGTGTTTGGCGTTCCCTCGGGTAAGCTTTTGGGATTCCTCGTATCTCACCGTGGCATCGAGGCCAACCCAGAGAAGGTCAAGGCGGTCGAGGACATGAGTCCGCCAAAGACCCTCAGAGAAATGCAGAAGCTCACTGGGCGTGTGACCGCACTAGGGCGCTTCATCTCCAAATTGGGGGAACGAGCGCTGCCTTTCTTTCAGCTGATGAAGAAAAAGGGCCCTTTGAATGGACTGAAGAGGCAGATAAGGCGTTTCGGGATCTCAAGAGGTACCTAACCAGTCCCCCAGTCATGGTGGCTCCGCGTCCTCAAGAGCCCCTTCTGCTCTACCTCGCTGCCACCCCCTACTCCGCCAGCGCGGCCTTGGTGGCGGTTAGGGAGGAGCGCCAGGTCAAGACCGCAGCGGCAGCCCGAGGCAAGGCGAAAAGGGAACAAGGAAAGCCCGAGGAAGCCAAAACCGCAGATGAGGAGGATCAACCGCTGAAGAACGCACCAGAGACAGGAGAGGCCGCACGCCCGGATGGTCCACCTCCCGAGGTCACGTTGTCCTGTGAGGTGCCCTCACCTCCCGAGGGCGCCGCGACCCAAGATGCTCTCAGCCTTGTTGAGCACCCGGTCTACTTCGTTAGCACGGTGCTACGGGACGCGAGGGCACGATACCCGATGCCTCAGAAGCTCCTCCTCACGCTGCTAGTGGCCTCGCGCAAGCTGCGTCACTACTTCCAAGCTCACCCGATCAAGGTCGTCTCATCGTACCCCCTGGAGAGGGTGCTCAGGAGCCCTAATTCGGCCAGAAGGGTCGCTGAATGGAACATAGAGTTGCAGGCGTTTCAGCTCAAGTTCAGCACAACTAGGGTCATCAAAGGAGCCGCATTGGCGGACTTCGTGGCGGAATGGACAGAGGCGCCAGGCCTCAAGCACAACGAGGATCGTTCCCTCTCCCCAGGGAGCGAGGCGCCAGAAGGCTGGGTCATGTACTTCGACGGGGCATTCTCCAGGCACGGCGCGGGGGCTGGTGCGGTGCTGATATCACCCACTCAGGATAAGCTTTACTATGCAGTACAACTCTGTTTCCAGCAAGGAGAAAAGGTCTCCAACAACATAGTAGAATATGAGGGACTGATAGCTGGGTTGTAGGCCGCAGCGGCCCTGGGAGTGAAGCGCCTCACCGTCAAAGGCGACTCGCAGCTCCTAGTCAACTTCTCCAATAAGGTGTACGAGCCGAAAGACGAGCATATGGAGGCCTACCTGGCAGAGGTCCGCAGGATTGAAAAGCAGTTCTAGGGGCTGGGGCTGAAGCACGTGCCCCGTGGCACCAACCAGGAAGCTCACGACATAGCCGGACGGGCGTCCAGGCGGCTGCCGCAGGAGCCCGGTGTCTCCGAAGAGCAGCTCTTCAAGCCTTCAACGCAGCCAACGCTATCAAGCACGGCTCAGCCTCGAGAGGAGCTCCCTCAGCCGCCAGCCTCGGGAGCCCCGGCCTGCGGACCGCCCTCAGGAGCATGCTTGCTCCTGACGATGGAACCTCAGGAGGAATGCTGGATCACAGAGCTCCGGAATTACCTGACACATGGGGCCCTGCCAGAGAAGGAGGAGGAAGCAAAACGTGTGGCGCGGCAGGCCACGGCATACTGCATCAGAGACGGAGAACTCTACCGGAAGCGACCCAACGACGTATCTCTACGCTACATCTCCAGGGAGCAAGGAAGGGAACTACTAGGGGACATACATGGCGGAGACTACGAACACCACTCATCATCACGGACCCTCGTCGGCAAAGCATTCCGTAGTGGGTTCTATTGTCCCACCGCGCTCAACGACGCAATCAAATTAGTGAAGGCTTGTGAGGCCTGCCAGTTCCATTCCAAGCAGATCCATCAACCAGCGGGGAGCCTGGACACTATACCCCTCTCGTGGCCATTCGCAGTTTGGGGGTTGGATATTCTGGGCCCGTTCCCTCGGGCGCCAGGGGGCTATCGTTACCTCTACGTCGCCATTGACAAGTTGACCAAGTGGGCAGAGGTGGAGGCTGTCCGTACCATCCCCGCGGGCTCCGCGGTCAAGTTCATCAGGGGTATCGTGAGCCGGTTCGGGGTGCCGAACCGCATCATCACGGACAACGGTTCGCAGTTCACCAGTAATCTCTTCAAAACATACTGTGCTAAACTTGGAACGCAGATATGCTACGATTCGGTGGCACACCCGTGAAGCAATGGGCAAGCCGAACGAGCCAACACGGAGGTCTTGAGAGGCCTCAAGACCAGAACGTTCAAGAAGAAGCTGGAGGCCTGTGACAGGGGTTGGTACGACGAGCTCCAATCCGTGTTGTGGTCCATCCTCACAACCGCGACCAAACCAACCGGGAAACCCCGTTCTTCCTGGTCTATGGAGCCGAAGCAGTCCTTCCTCAAGAGGTCAGGCGTCGCTCCGCGCGGGTCCTGGCGTTCGACGAGGCACAGTAGGACGCCATGCGGGGGATGGACCTCGTGCTGGGGGAGGAACGCCGCCGGGAAGCCGTGCTGCGAGCGGCAAGGTAGCAACAGGCGCTACGACGATATCACTGCCGCAACATCCGCCCCAGGACCCTCGAGGTAGGAGACCTCATACTCAGGCGGGTCCTCTCCAGGGAAGGGCTGCACAACCTCTCTCCCATGTGGGAGGGCCCGTTCAATGTTGTTCATGTTTCCAGGCCTGGCTCCGTGCGCTTGGAAACTCAAGAGGGGGAGCCGATCCAGAACGCGTGGAACATCCAGCACCTCCGGAGGTTCTACCCCTAAAAGGCCCAGAGCCTGTGAAGAAGGCGAACGCCTATGAAGATCGTCTCTTTTTGGAAAAGGCTCAGAGCCTGTGAAGAAGGCGAACGCCTGTGAAGATCGTCACTTTTTGGAAAAGGCCCAGAGCCTGTGAAGAAGGCGAACGCCTGTGAAGATCGTCTCTTTTTGGAAAAGGCCCAGAGCCTGTGAAGAAGGCGAACGCCTGTGAAGATCGTCTCTTTTTGGAAAAAGGCCCAGAGCCTGTGAAGAAGGCGAATGCCTGTGAAGCTTATTACCTCTAAGGGAAAAGGCCCAGAGCCTATCAAGAAGGCGAATGCCTGTGAAGCCTATTACCTCTAAGGACAAAGGCCCGGAGCCTGTGAAGAAGGCCAATGCCTGTGAAGCTCGCCGCCCCGTGACACTCTCACGTAATAATGAGTGGGGATGTACACGCCCCGGAGTCTCAGGAGCGCCGGCCTCAGGCCCTGGGGCTCCCTCCCACGCCCAGTGGCAGCACTTAGCTCCGCGCTGGTGAGAAGACGTCGAAGACTAGACTAGGTGCCGGACGCGTCTTTTTCATTTGCTTTCCGCATTTGATGTGTTTTACTTGCATCTGAAGTCTTATCGAAACTATCGCCGTTGTTGATTCGTGGTTTGTCGATTTTCGCTCCTCGTTTTGATTTTCTCTCACGAAAGGCCTCGCGAGGGATGGGACTCGATCGCCCTCGCCAGCGTTTCTGCTCTAGCCGCTTAAAGGTTTCACGGCCCGGGCTCTCTACAGCAGCACCCCTCTGGTCCGTGCCCCTCGGGCACCGCGACATGCACACAGGGCCTGGGTCGGTCGCCCCCCGGTTGGGGCCACAAACTACCTACGCGAGGGCAAATAGTTGAGAAGCGCAACAACAAAATCAAGGTAATGGCTACAACGGCAATCATTCTCAACACGCCCCCACGGGGCTCCAAGCAGCTGTCTTATCTTACACATGGAGCAAAAGGAAAAGGAAAGGGCGAGCCCGGCGCGGCCCGCCTCACATCGGCCTGCAGAGGCGACACCGGATGCCTACGGAGCTCAGCCGGACTCCCTCTCGCACTTCACCGGGGCGCGGCGACGGGCGGATGAACAGACACCCCCAAGCAAGCGCGGCGGCGAGGGGGCTGGCTGCGGCCACCGCTGGAGGAGCCGCCCGAAGAAGAGTTGGTGGAGCTTGGGGAGCATCGGGCGCCGCCATCACAGTGGGCGCTGTCTCCTCCATCGTCGTCGGAGCGTGGCCCCTGGCCGCGGTCGTTGTCCTCGGGGCAGCATCCTGCGCGGCGACCATCTTCCACAAACACCCTCACATAGAGGGTGCCGTCGCCGTCGAACTTGAAGTGCAGGGTGCACCGCTGGCCCAGGCCGCGCGCGCGGGCAAACGTTTGCCAGCCGCGGGTCAGGGCCCCATTCCTAGAAGGGGAGACCTCGAGCGAAACCCAAGAGGCCCTACTGCAGGAGACGTCAGCCTGGAGCCAGAAGCCACACCGGGCGCTAGCCGGCAGCTCGCTGATGAAGAAGCGAGGGAGCTGGAGCCAGGTGTTGGTCGGGTCCGCCGACCACACGACGAACTCCGGCAGCACCTCCGACGAGCGAAAGCGCGGCCTGGGAGGCCGCGCAACCATAGCCTACCTCCCCTTGGCAGCCGAGCGCTCACCACCACGTGGAGAACCACCTCTGTGCCCACGAGGAGCCACAGCGGGGACCGCAGGATGCTTGCGGGGACGACCCCGGCCGCGCTTGGCCGGAGGGGAGTCGGGCCCCGCCCGACTAGCCTTCCCCTTCTCCGTGGCTGAGAGCCTCTTCGGAGCCATGCGAGCGGTGGCGGCGAAGGAGAGGAAGAAGAAGAGAAGAGGGAAGGGGTGGACTGGCGGAGCTTGTGCGACCTCGCACTTATAGCCGGAAGAGGTCAACCGTCGAGCACCACGGTCGCAGGTAATAATGACCCGTATCTATGCATGTAGGGACTAGTCAAGTCACGCGGTTGCCAAGGCGTCGTGGGGAAGCGGAGACGCCCACGTCCTGTCAAACCGCCATGCGGCGCCCAAGGCCGCAGGCTGTTAGGGCCCGCGGTGCTTCGCCCTTGCCCTTTTGCCTCTCGGCACGGCCAAGTCCATGCGCGCCTTGGGCCCGGGGGCTACTGTCGGCGTTCTGGGAACGGGGGTCCCCAAACTTGCCTGCCTGCGGCCTGCGGCGTGGCTCAAATGGGGGCCCAGCATGGCCCATCTTTATCAGCACAAGTCTCAAGACCCTCGCGAGGGGCCAAGCCTCGCGAGGCGGACGACATGGCGCTTCCTCAAGCACGGCCTCCTTAGGCTGGCTCGCGAGGAGGCGGAGAGATCAAGGCGGGTACCTCACGAGGTGCCCATGATGCAAGCCATGACGACCAAGGGTGCCAGGCAGGCGCCAGCCTGCGCAGCATCTCCCTTTCCTCTTTGGTGCAAAGGGGGCAAGCGCAGGCGAGAGGATCAAGCAAAGGCACCCATTTCGGTGCAACGAGACCGAGACCAGTCCGACGGTGGGAAGGAGGTCACCATGGAGCCCAGGACGGCGTCACCACAGGGCCTTTGGCAGGCGAAGACCAACTTTAGTCAGGATAAGTGTACTAGATGTTCCCCTTCAAATTGGCCAATTGTTGGCGCCCTTCCCGCTCAATATTTGGGAAGAGGCCCAGGGCCTTTGCCTATAAATAGGAGTAGCCACCCCCAGGGTAGGGAGAGCTGATTCAGTATCTAGAGGCATACATAGAGAGAGAGAAGGGCGATCGAACTCCCCCTAGCAGTTCATCCCCTAGCCAAGAACAGACCCTCGCGAGGCTGTTCTTCCTTGTACTGTTCTTCATCATCAGCCCAAGAGGCAATCCACCCACCACAAACTAGAGTAGGGTATTACACCACAACGGTAGCCCGAACTAGTATAAACTCTGTGTCTCTTGTGTTGTTCTTGCAGTAGTTAGATCCTTACGAGACGGAGAGGCAGAGGGCACGATCTCCGCGCACACCCCAGAGTTCGAACCTTAAGGGTCTGCCGGAACCCGTGATCCGACAGTATTGTTCATCATCATCAGCCCAAGAGGTAATCCACCCACCACAAACTAGAGTAGGGTATTACACCACAATGGTGGCCCGAACTAGTATAAACCCTGTGTCTCTTGTGTTGTTCCTTCAGTAGTTAGATCTTTGCGAGACGGGGAGATAGAGGGCACAATCTCCGCGCGCACCCCAGAGTTCGAACCTTAAGGGTTTGCCGGAACCCGAAATCCGACATTTGGCGCGCCAGGTAGGGGTGCGCCGGAATCCACCTCTCTACCACTCCGCGTCCAGTCGCATCGTCATCACCATGTCCGGCGACCACGCGGGCAACCAAGATCCATGGGCGGTGTGGCCCGCCCACGCGGAGCCACCCGCCTCTGGCGACCCCGCGCCCCAGGCAGCTCGTGGTCCGCAGGGCGCTGCGGGCCGCGGGCGACGCGGACAGGCTTCAACAACCCTCACGTCGCGGCAAGCGCGGTCGGCGGCAAGGGCCTCCAATCACGCCGCGACCACGACACCATAGACCCGCCGGGAGCAGGCGAACTCAAGGGCCGCGCTCACGGTGGCCCGAGAGCTGCTGTAGTGCAGGCTGCTGGGAGGCGGCCGCGACGTGCTGCTAGAGCGGGTTGCCGAACTCCTGGGCTTTGCCGCTTCGGGGGCTCACCCCTTCTGCATCCAGCTCCCGTCTCAAGCCCAGGGCGGCACGCGCGGGGGCCCCGCACGCTCCCGCGGGCCCCAAGGCCAGCGAATCCGTCGGCGCCGGACTGATGGGGGCGCCACCCCTGCCCCCGACGCGTGAGGGAGAGGGACTCGGCGCGGCCCACGGCGCTAGCGGGCAGCCGCGCTACCACCCCGTGGTGGGCACGCCAAGCAGTGCTGCATGGCACATGGAGCACTACAGCACAACCTTCGGGATGACGGCGCCAGAAGAATACGTGCCCCACATGATGGACCAAGGGCACGCTCACGAGGGCGAACAAGGCTCGCTTCTCAGCCCAAGCTGGGGAGACGAGACACCAGAAGCTGAGCTCTTCCAGGAGCCCCGGGACGGCTCCATCGGCCACGCTGGAGGCGACAACTATCGGGTACCACTAATTCCCCAGGAGCAGGCGTACGCTAATCATGGATCGCAGGAGGTGCAGGTCGCCACAGCAAGCAGCTGCCCTGCTCCCACAGTCTCCTACCCCTCGGGAGGAGGGCGCAGGGGGCTGCAGGAGAGGGGCATTGATCCGACATCACCACTGCGGCGTTCAGAGCAAGGCGTTCTTAGGAGGTAGGCCCTCCGCTGGGGAGGCGCCTAAGGGCCTGCCCCTGGCGGAGGACCCGTGGTCGTTGGGGGAACCGCTGGCGACCGCTCTACCCCACCGGCGGCGTCCTGGTTACCGGTCGTCGTTGGTGGCACTAGAGTGTGGCGCAAGGCGGGACCCTCGTCTGGCGATATGAAGCAAGGCCGGTACTTGTGAAGAAGGCCCAGTGCCTGTGAAGCTCGCCGCCCCGTGACACTCTCACGTAATAATGAGTGGGGCTGTACACGCCCCGGAGTCTCAGGGGTGCCGGCCTCAGGCCCTGGGGCTCCCTCCCACGCCCAGTGGACAGCACTTAGCTCCGCGCTGGTGAGAAGACGTCCAAGACTAGATTTAGGTCCCGGACGCGGCCTTTCGTCTGTTTTCATTGACTTTTTCTTTGGTTATAACTTTTCCCCTGCTGGCTTTAAGGTTGATTCTAATTTGAGATTTGCGTGTGTTCGGGGAAGGGGTGCTTAGTCTCGTTCGAGCCATTTCTCGCATTCTGGTTACCGCTTCACCACAGCTGCCTCCCCTTGCGAGCCCCTCGCGAGTCGGGCCGGGCCTGGCTCGTGCGCAGCCCAGACTGCCGCTATTGCTCCTTCTCGGGAGGACTTTCCGGTACCTGCGGAGGATGTCCCTTCATGAAAAGGCCCAGAGCCTATGAGAAGGCAAATGCGTGAAGCTATCGCGTTTCGGAAAAGGCCCAGAGCCTGTGAAGAAGGCGAATGCCTGTGAAGCTATCGCGTTTAGGAAAAGGCCCAGAGCTTGTGAAGAAGGCGAATGCCTGTGAAGCTATCGCGTTTAGGAAAAGGCCTAGAGCCTGTGAAGAAGGCGAATGCCTGTGAAGCTATCGCGTTTAGGAAAAGGCCCAGAGCCTGTGAAGAAGGCGAATGCCTATGAAGCTATCGCCTTTAGGAAAAGGTCCGGAGCCTGTGAAGAAGGCGAATGCCTGTGAAGCTATCGCGTTTAGGAAAAGGCTCGGAGCCTGTGAAGAAGGCGAATGCCTATGAAGCTATTGCGTTTAGGAAAAGGCCCGGAGCCTGTGAAGAAGGCGAATGCCTATGAAGCCATCACATGCGGGAAAAGGCCCAGAGCCTGTGAAGCCCCCCGCCACCGACACTTGCGCGTCCTACGAATTCAACTAGAGAACACTCAGGACACCACGCCCTCCCAGGGGCTACCTCGGGGCCTGCGCGAAACAAAGGTAAATCAGCCAGCCGCCAGGCGCGGGTGCTCGCGCAATATAATAGCTGCTAATACGATGAATACAGGTTTTACATGAGGGCTTCCCCTCCCAAAATGCTCTCACAGCCATCAGGCCAAACACCTGAGTTCTACTCATGTAGGGTAAAAAGACATGAGCGATACATACTAACTCGCACAAATCCCCCAATGCGTCCTCAGGAGCACCTCCCGAGCCGCCGCTGGCATCGCTGAACTCGCCATCGCTGCCTGCGTTGCCACCGGCGGCATCAAGGCCGTCCACCACACCGCCCTCGTCAGCAGCAAAGATCACGTCGTCGTCGTCCGAAGCGAAGGCTCTGACAAGAGTGTCCACGTTGTCTTCCACCCAGTGCGCCAGGTCGCCTCGGACGGCCTGGGGGACTGGGGTGATGGCGGCGTCAAAGTCGAAGTGGGGATCCATGTTCCAGAGATGGCTGAAGACACGAGAAAAGGCGCGCCCGAGCAGGGCGCGGCTCCTCTCCTCCACCAACATGTCGGCCCTAACCGACCGCGCCTCCAGCTGCGTCACCATGGCGGTGAAGAACTGCAGGTTGCCGGCATAGTTGATCGTGCGCGGCTCGCCGACAGCCACCTCGCAGATGTTGCCCAAGGCTGTGTTAGCCCTCTCCCTGAGCGTAGCAAGCATGGGGCCATGCACCTGCTCCAGGACCTGACGCTGGCGTATCTCATCAGCATTCTGGCGCTCGACGGCCTCAGCCTCCTCCACCCGCGGACGAAGACGGAGCACCTCAGCCTGGGAGGCAGCCAACTCCTTTTGCGCTGCCTCATGGGCGGCCTAGGAAGCGTCGGCCCGCCGCGTCGCCTCATCCCGTTGGGCCCTCAGGGTTGCGGTTCTTCCCTCAGCATCGACCCGGATCAACTCCAGCCTCCCCTCGAGCTCACACTCGAGGCCTTGGCGCGCCGTTGCCACCCGACGACCAACCTCCTCTAGGACACGTGCTTCCCGTGCGGCGACATCATCTTCCGCCTGCGTCACCAGGCGCTACCTCGTCTCCAGCCGCTCGTACTCGCGGCTGCGTTCGGCGGCTTCCAGCGTCAATGCTTCCTCACGCTTCCGAAGCTAAGCTGGGTCGCCGGAGGCCACCTTCATCGATCCAAGGGCCGCCTCGCGCAGTTCCACTTGCTCCTCCAATGAGTGGCACCGGGCCAGGAGCTCCCGAGCCCGTTCCTCCGCTGCTTCTCGCCGTCGGTCGGCTCCCCGGGCCTCCTCAGCGGCCTGGGATCGAGCCGCCCGAGAGGCCTCCAGCGACGCCTTCGCCTCTTAATCATCAAGGTCGCGCTAATGGCACGCGAGGGCGATGGCGGCCTCCAGCTCACGCCTCCCTGTGGCCAGGCGCAGGCCCTCGGCCTCCAGGCGCGCGTCTTCACCAGCGAGCTCCTCCCCAAGCAGGTCCACCGCGTTGGTCGCCCTTCAAAGGAACTCTTGGCGACGAGCACAGCGCTCCCGAACGCGCTCGAGCATGTCTTCCGCACCATCATCTGCCCCAAGCAAGCGTCGGGGGCCACAAATCATCGCTCCCCCTCCGGGCAGGGGGCTGGGGGCTAGCGCCCTCACGACGGCCGGGCGCACCATACCAGAAGCCCGGCCTAGGGCTAGCCCGTCTCTAGAAGAAGGGCGCAGGGGGCGCCTCAGCCAGTCGCAGCCCGCGGCCAGGCGGGAAGCCCACGGCAGGCTGGCTATGCCAAGAGAGGGCCCGCGAAGGAAGATCGCAGGAAGAGAAGGGCTGCAGTGCGCCTCGGGACGGTCCGCCCCTTCATTTGCCCTCACCACAAGAGCAGTGCTGCTCGGAGCACTTGGGGACGACGGGGGAGGCGAAGCCAAAGGAGGCGGCGCCTCAGCGACTCCCACGAGCTCGGCCGGAAGAGGCCTGCAGAGTAAGGATCAGTAGACGCAACAAGGGGATCAGGAGCCAGAAAAGGAGAAGGCTTACTCGTCAGTAGCGAAGTATTTCCGGCGTTTCAGCAAGCGACAAGAGAAGTCATCACCCAGGGCCTCCCTTTTCCTACGGAGGGCCTCAAAGTCCACACGGAAGCGGCCCAAGAGAAGAGCGCAAGGATCAACCTGCGACGAAGACG
Organism: Aegilops umbellulata; assembly: GCA_032464435.1. Taxonomy (NCBI): domain Eukaryota; kingdom Viridiplantae; phylum Streptophyta; class Magnoliopsida; order Poales; family Poaceae; genus Aegilops; species Aegilops umbellulata. The sequence goes on from CP136056.1 coordinate 139,396,349, forward strand.
GAGCATCAAAGCGGTCCGCGTCAGGGGCGCCTGCCTGACGCGCGCTATCAATCGCCTCGCCAGAAGACGCGGCCGGGGCCTCAGGGGCCTCAGCCCCAGGCGCTGGGAGCGGCTGCTTGCCGCCCTCATCCTCGGCAGCACGGGCCTCAGGAGCTGCCCCCTCGAGGGCATCGCCAGGCACAGTCACCTCATCGGGAGCCCTCTCGGCCTCAGCCGTCTCATGCCTCCCTGCTCCACCACTCGAGGAGGATTCGCCTTGACCGACCGGAAGGGCGGTCACCACCACAGGGTTCTCGCGAGGCCCTTGGAAGCCAGCAGGGCGCAGCCCCCATTCATCAAAGGAGGGCATCTGCTTCACGAAGTCGTCCCTGTTCTGGCAGAGGTACAACAGGGCCCCTCCCCGCTGGATGCTGCCCGGGTTGCGGTCACCAGTCAGGACCAAGAGCACTGTCCTTAGCGCCCCAGGCGTCAAGTCTTCTTCCTGGAGCCTCATGAATCATCATGCCCACTGAAGGCCCACATTCGGTGGGAGTGGCGTTGGAGAGGGGCAATGCAGCGCAACAGGAACTCCTTCACCACCTTGGGCGCTGTCACGCCGAGCGATTTCAAGAATGCGGAGCGGTGCCAGACGAAGGCGAGCCGGGTGCTCTCGAGCGTCTCCTGCCCCCAGCCCGAATTGGGTACAGTAGGCGAAGTTGGCTTCGCCAGCAGTGGGCTGGGCACCCCGACATCAACGTACAACCACCTCTCGCGGAACCCAGTTGAACGCGAAGGAATCTTGAAGTCGATCCCTGAGGCCGCAGTCTCAGGCGCGGCGACGTTCACACACGCCGAGCATTGAGCGGGGTCGGCAAGGCACAAAGAGAAGAAGTGGCGCAGCAAGGCAACGGAAGGAGGGATGCCCATCATTGCCTCGCAAACAAAAGCGAAGACCGAAAGAAGGGTGATGGATTCAGGACCCAGACGCATCATATGGATCTGGTAATGGGACAGGACGGCCTTGAAGAAATCGGAAAAGGGGGGAACCAGACCCGCCCACAAGGCGTCGGCAAAATAATGAACCTCGGTGATTATCCTGTCAGTGGGGAAGTGAGACGTAGGCCAGGCCGTCGTCCTCCCACACTCGTTGAAGATGGTGGCCATAGCCGGGCTGAGCTTACCCAGGCACTCTCGATAGAGTATGATCGACCGGCCGACGGCGGGGGCCACCAACGGCGGCGGGCGAGACGGAGGCATGGGTTTCTTCCCTTTCTCTTTCTTCGTCGGAGCCATGGCAATGGGAAGGAAGGGGAAGATGAGAGATGGGATTGGAGGCAAGAGTCGGAGTTCGAAGGGAGGAAGAATAGGGGACGGTTGAGCAACAGGAAGGGGAGCGGCTGTGTACAACTGCGAGTCCACCTAGCAGGGCGCAAAATAAGGGAGTGTGGGGGAACAGTGCCGCCCACGTCCAATCAACCGCCACGCGGCGCCCAAGGCCACAGGCTGTTAGGGCCCGCGGCGCTTCGCCCTTGCCCTTTCGCCTCTTAGCACGGCCAAGCCCAGGCGCGCCTTGGGCCCGGGGGCTACTGTCGGCGTTCTGGGAACGGGGGTCCCCAGACTTGCCTGCCTGCGGCCTGCGGCGTGGCTCGAAAGAGGGCCCAGCACGGCCCATCTTCATCAACACAAGACCCAAGACCCTCGCGAGGGGCCAAGCCTCGCGGGGCGGACGACACGACGCTTCCTCAGGCGCGGCCTCATCAGGCTGGCTCGCGAGGAGGCGGAGAGATCAAGGCGGGGTACCTCATGAGGTGCCCATGACGCACGCCATGACGACCAAGGGTGCCGGGCAGGCGCCAGCCCGCGCAGTGTCTCCCTTTCCTCTTTGGTGCAAAGAGGGAAAGCGCAGGCGAGAGGATCAAGCAAAGGCATCCATTTCGGTGCAACGAGACAAAGACCAGTCCAACGGTGGGAAGGAGGTCATCATGGAGCCCAGAACGGCGTCACCACAGGGCCTTTGGCAGGCGAGGACCAACTTTAGTCAGGATAAGTGTACCAGATATTCCCCTTCAAATTGGCCAATTGTTGGCGCCCTTCCCGCTCAATATTTAGGAAGAGGCCCAGGGCCTTTGCCTATAAATAGGACTAGTCACCCCCAGGGTAGGGGGACTGATCGGGAAGCCAGCTAGAAAGACTCGGGCAACAGAGAGAGAGAGAGAGAGAGAGAGAGAGAGAGAGAGAGAGAAGGGCGGCTGAACTCCCCCTAGTAGTTCATCGTCCCAGCTAAGAGCAGACCCTCGCGAGGCTGTTATTCCTTGTATTGTTCATCATCATCAGCCCAAGAGGCAATCCTCCCACCACAAACTAGAGTAGGGTATTACACCACAATGGTGGCCCGAACTAGTATAAACCCTGTGTCTCTTGTGTTGTTGCTTCAGTAGTTAGATCTTTGCGAGACGGGGAGGTAGAGGGCATAATCTCCGCGCACACCCCAGAGTTCGAACCTTAAGGGTCTGCCGGAACCCGAAATCCGACACGTGCTTTCTGATTGGCCAGAATACGAACCCCATGAATCGTACGACCGCACCGTTGGATGCTCCCAGATCGAACGGCGATCCTTATCCTTTTTGAAAGCACATGCAGTTCCGGTTGTAATTTTATTTTTATGCACAAAATGCACCTTAATCTCAAAAAATGTCTTAAATATAACTAATGATACCTGAAATGCGCCAGAAAATCAAACCCACGGTATAATGGTGATTGCGTACCATGGAAATTTTTATGACACCAAACGATGAAGTCACCGGCCACAGGAGTTTGAATTGACACATCTACTTTTGGAAAATCATGATCCTTCACGTGAGATGCTCTGGTTTGGAAGGAGCGGTCATCAAAACTTGTGCCAAACTTTACCATTTTTTCCACGGGGTCGTTAGAGCACGCCACAGGGACACATCGATTTTGCTGATGTCCGAACTCCATCTGAAATTCCTGTAATTAAAATACCAACTAGGCCTACGCCAGTGGCCGCACCTCACGGTCAAAATATTTGGAACTTCTCCCCGCTTCTCGAACAAACGGATGAAAACTCACAAAGCGACGCACAAATGATCTGTACACCTTTGCCAGGCTGATAGTAAGGTGGTATCATAGCTAGTATCATGCATGCCAACTAGGCAATTTTGATGAGCTATCATTTAATTAATTAAATGAAGAAAGAGAGGGTTAAGTATCATATAATGAAACCGTATCATAATAAATGCTATGCTGCTATGTGTCATGCATGACAATATAAATAAAGTACTACATATGATACTAGCTACTCCATGATACTATGCTGAAAGGATCGAGAAGAGGTGTCTAGAGGGGGGTGATTAGACACTAAGTGCCAAAAGTTGCAGTTTTTAATATTCTTAAGTTTAGGTGGAGTTTAGGCACAAGTTTAACACATACAATACATATCAAGCAAGCATGCAATGAGTATATGAGCAGCAGAAAGTAAAGCATGCAACTTGAAAGAATGTAAAGGGAAGGGTTTGGAGTATTCAAACGCAATTGGAGACACGGATGTTTTGGCATGGTTCCGATAGGTGGTGCTATCGTACATCCATGTTGATGGAGACTTCAACCCACGGAGGGTAATGGTTGCACGAGTCCACGGAGGGCTCCACCCACGAATGGTCCACGAAGAAGCAACCTTGTCTATTCCATCACGGCCGTCGCCCACGAAGGACTTGCCTCACTAGCGGTAGATCTTCACGAAGTAGGCGATCTCCTTGACCTTACAAACTCCTTGGTTCAACTCCACAATCTTGTCGGAGGCTCCCAAGTGACACCTAGCCAATCTAGGAGACACCACTCTCCAAGAAGTAACAAATGGTGTGTTGATGATGAACTCCTTGCTCTTGTGCTTCAAATGATAGTTTCCCCAACACTCAACTCTCTCTCACATGATTTGGATTTGGTGGAAAGAATATTTGAGTGGAAAGCAACTTGGGGAAGGCTAGAGATCAAGATTCATATGGTAGGAATGGAATATCTTGAGCTAAACACAAGTGTAGGTGGTTCTCTCTCAGAACATGTGTATTGGAAGTGTAGATGTGTTCTGATGGCTTTCTCCATGAATGAAGAGTGGGTAGAGGGGTATATATAGCCTCCACACAAAATCTAACCGTCACACACAATCTACCAAACTCGGTGGGACCGAATCGTTAAACTCGGTCGGACCGATTTAGCAAACCTAGTGACCGTTAGGATTTTCGGTGGGAGTGAGATGCAACTCGGTAGAACCGATATGGTTAGGGTTTGGGCATAACGTAATCTCGGTGTGACCAATAACACAAACTCGGTTGGACCGATTTTGGTAATAAGCTAACCAGAGAGTTGGTCAGGCAAACTCGGTGAGACTGATTACACAAACTCGGTGCGACCGATTTTGGTAACAAGCTGACCAGAGAGTTTGCATTGTAATCGCGGTAGTACCAATTGCTCAAACTCGGTGAGACCGATTTTGGCAATGGACACACAGTGAGATTACGATCCCATCTCGGTGAGACCAAGATCCCTATCGGTTAACGAAACTAGGGCCCTTACTTTCCCAACTAGAGCAGGAAACTTCCAACCAAACCGATTTGCTAGGGTTTGTGGCAGTTGCTATGACAAGTGAAACTCGGTGGCGCCGGATAGAAAAAATCGGAGGGGCAGAGTTTGACTTTTGGTTTAGGTCATATGTGGATGTGGGAAGATAGTTGAGGGTTTTGGAGCATATCACTAAGCACATGAAGCAAGAGGCTCATTAAGCAACACCTCATCCCTCCTTGATAGTATTGGCTTTTCCTATAGACTCAATGTGATCTTGGATCACTAAAATATAAAATATAGAGTCTTGATCTTGAAGCTTGACCCAATCCTATGTCCTTAGCATCTTGAAGGAGTTCCACATCCTTTAGTCCATGCCACTTCATTGTTGAACTTATCTGAAACATACTAGGTAAAAGTGTTAGTCCAACAAGAGATATGTTGACATTAATTACCAAAACCACCCAGGGAGCACTTGTGCTTTCAATCTCCCCATTTTTGGTAATTTATGACAACATACATCAAAGCTTTAGATAAAAATATAGAGAATAGCAAGTAAAGATTTGGAAAGACATGTAACATGCATAGGCTCCCCCTACATGTATGCAATCATATGAATATTGAATATAGGAGCATGTGAATGCATAAGCATGACAGAGTAAGCAATGTGTTACATGTATCTTGGCTATATGCATCAGAGCAAATGGTGTGAGTATAAGAAGTGTACCTTCATGCTCATGAGTCCTTCTTGCAAACAGTATGTACATCAGCAAGAACTTCTCATTCACATGACTGTGATGCATATACTTACCTTGTGGTCTTGAGTTGGCTTAGAATGGGATGAACCTGCGCAAACAAAGTTAGATAACACAGATACACCTACTGACTAGAGCAAACAAGAGAAACCACAAGAGAACCAAGACTGGGATGACATGTAGAGTGAGTACTAAGTACTACATTGGATATAGACATGTCCCCGAAGATAAAAATATGCAATAAGATCAGAGATTTCCTTCCCTTAGATGTCTTGCTCCCCCCTAAATCTAACATGAGATATTGGGAGAGGATAGGGAACAGAAAATCAGAGCAATAGAAAATAAACAGCAGAGCTTGAGCTAAAGCAAGCAAACAAGTAAACATGTCTTTCCCCTCTTAAAGACATGTGACATCTTCTCTCCTCTTGAACACCAAGCATCTGGGGTCATTGATGATATTACTTCCTCTCCCCCTGAGTATTCTCTTTTTCTCCCCCTATAGGAAAGATTAAGCTTTGATGTGATCTCTCTCTCCCCTTTTGACATCAATTTCCAAGAAGGGTCTTATGGACATGTGATACAAATGGGTTGGTCCTTGAGTCACAGAGCAAGGCAGCATGTGTAACATGATGCTGGTAGAGGACAAGAATCATTTAGTGGAGCTGGAGCAAAATAGAAATCAGGAATGAGTGGCAAGTTGGTTTTCCTGTGATGAAATCGGTGACTCCGAGTTGTGTGCTTCGGTTGCACCAAAATATTTTGGTTAGACCGAAGGAAACAAACCGGTGTGACCGAGTTCATCAGAGTGGAACCACTTGTCATCTCAGCTCACTAGACAAGTAAGATCTCACAAGGATTTGCAAGGAATTAACTGAAAGATTTGCAATGAATTGGATGCAGAAAATGCAGAACAAAAAGAAAAGAAAAGAAACTTAAAGATCTAGATGAAGTTTTTTTGTTTGAAAAAAAGGGAAAAAAATATGCAAGGGAGAAATGGAATAACACAGAAAAGAACACAAGAGAACTTCATCTAGAATTGGGCGGCGACAAAGTCACCTATGTTAGAGTATATTGACTTTGGAGTCAAGTGAGAGCACTTGATCATAGGTCATACTTATCATTTAAGCTCAAAATGGGATTACCATTTTTCGTTTAAGCATCTTGATGTATTCACATCTTGTCGAGTTGCTTTGGCTCATGACTTGGAGTAAAGCTTCTCTAAGATGGAATAACATACCTTGGCTGGTGGTATCGATCTTGCTCATGTAGTTGAACTTGTGTGGGTAGCTCAAGGTTGATGTAGTTCATCAAGAGTTGGGAGCACCACTTGGAGTTTGAGTTCATCTACCTACATAGGTTAGTCTTGCAAGGAAGAGCACTTGTGTATCCAACATGACAATTATAGGATTCAACATAGAATTTGTCAAAGGATATGTTTGAATGGCTTCGTGCTTCCTTGTCTTCAAACACCATTGAGTAGAGACTTGGTGATGTAGAGATTTCTCAAGATGTGAGTGAGTTGCAATCTCATAGATTTAGATTCAACCAAGTACCTACACGGGTTAGATAACATGCAAGGTACAAATATATCAAAGACATATGAATAGCATCATAAGAGCAATATCAAGGATTAGTCATAGGCTCATGCCTCGCATGTATCAAATGGAGTTCCTACTCCAAGTTTGAAGCATCAATGATGTTCAATTCACCTCTTAACCTGCAAAACACTTCCTCATCAAGTGGTTTAGTGAATATATCCGCCAATTGCTTATCGGTGTGAACATGCTTAAGGTTAATGTGCCCTTTGGCAACATGATCTCGAATGAAATGATGACGAACTTCAATGTGCTTAGTTCGAGAGTGTTGCACGGGATTGTGAGCAATCTTAATAGCACTTTCATTGTCACATAGCAATGGAACATGTTTCACATATATCCCATAATCTTTAAGAGTTTGGGTCATCCAATGTAATTGAGCATAACATGAACCAGCCGCAATGTATTCCGCTTCGGCGGTGGATAAGGATACCGAGTTTTGTTTCTTGGAAGATCAAGACACTAGAGATCTACCAAGGAATTGACAAGTACCCGAAGTGGACTTTCTATCAACCTTGTCTCCGGCGTAGTCCGAATCGGAGTAGCCAATAAGATCAAAAGAGGACCTCTTAGGATACCAAATGCCAAAAATTGGTGTATGGATTAAGTATCCCACTATCCTTTTCACAGCCTTAAGATGACATTCTTTAGGAGCAGCTTGATATCGTGCACACATGCACACACTTAGCATAATATCAGGACGCGAGGCACATAGATATAACAATGAACCAATCATAGAGCGATAAACTTTTTGATCAACCGGTTCACCATCTTTGGTCAAATCAAGATGACCACTAGTAGGCATGGGTGTAGTCATACCTTTGCATTCTTACATATTGAACTTCTTGAATAAGTCTTTGGTGTGCTTCGTTTGTGAGACAAATGTACCTTCCTTAGTTTGCTTGATTTGCAAACGGAGAAAGAATTTGAGTTCACTCATCATAGACATCTCAAACTTCTCCGACATTAGCTTTCCAAACTTCTCACTAAAATGAGGGTTAGTTGAACCAAATATGATATCATCAACATAAATTTGGCACACAAATAGTTCTCCAGCGACCCTTTTAGTAAAAAGAGTAGAATCAATTTTACCAATTTCAAAGCCTTTTTCAGTAAGGAATTTGGTCAAGCATTTATACCATGCTCTAGGAGCTTGTTTAAGACCATAAAGGGCTTTGTGAAGTTTGTAAACATGATTAGGTTTCTTAGGATTGACAAATCCGGGGGTTGCTTAACATAAACTTCCTCCTCAATTTTTCCATTTAGAAAAGCACTTTTAATGTCCATTTGGTACAAGGTGATATCATGGTGATTAGCATAGGCAAGTAAGTTGCGAATGGACTCAAGTCTAGCAACGAGAGCATATGTCTCACCATAGTCCATACCTTCAACTTGTGTATAGCCTTGGGCGAGGAGACGTGCTTTGTTGCGAACCACTTGTCCATCTTCATCTTGCTTGTTGCGAAACACCCATTTGGTACCAATGATGTTGTGGTTGTTGTCGGGCTTCTCGACCAATGTGCATACTTGATTTCTCTCAAAGTTGTGTAGCTCTTCATGCATAGCGTTTATCCAATCCGGATCCTTCAATGCTTCTTCAACCTTCATGGGTTCAATTTTAGAAATGAATGAGTAATGTTCACAAAAGTTAGCTAAGTGAGTTTTAGAGCGAGTAATTCTCCCAGTTTGGATATCATTGTAGATTTGTTCGACGGGATGATCTTTGGCAATTCTTTCTCGAACTCGTGAAAGATTTTGCTTGGGTCGGGGTGGAACATCCTCTTCATCTTGCTCTTCTTCTTGGCCTTCTTCATTGTTGACGTTGTCGTTCTCTTGTCATGGTGGAGAAGGAGGTTGTTGATGTTCATCTTGGTGTACTTCCTCGATTTCTTCATCTTGGTGTGTCTCACTCGTGGATGCTTCCACATCAATTCTTGGTTCACCTTGTCGTGAGGTAGAAGCTTCCACTTGGACGGACAAGGTACTCTCCTTCATTTCTGTTGGACGAATCTTGCCAATGGACAAGTCTTGAATTGCTTCCAAAGGGTCTTTGTCCCCTACATCAATTGGCAATTGCTCTATTTGCGAGGCGTTAGATTCATCAAACTTCACATCTACCGTCTCTTCAACCTTTCGGGTGAAATTGTTGTAGACACGGTAAGTGTGAGAGTTTGAGCCATAACCAAGTAGGAAACCTTCACGAGACTTAGGAGCAAATTTAGAACGAGATGCTTATCAAGAATGTAGCACTTTGAGCCGAATACTCAAAAGTATCCAACTTGGGGTTTGTTACCGGTGAGGAGCTCGTATGCCGTCTTGTCGAGTAGCTTGCGAAGATACAAGCGATTTGTTGCATCACAAGCTGTCTCAACCGCTTCCGCGCAAAAGTGCTTTGGCGTTTTGTACTCATCACGCATCGTTCTTGCCATCTCAACAACTCCATTTTGTTGAGGTGTGTACGTAGCCGAGAACTCGTGTGAAATCCCTTCTTCGTCAAGAAAGGTGTCCACATTTGCGTTCTTGAACTCCGTTCCGTTGTCGCTCCGAACCTTCTTGATCTTCACGTCAAACTGATTTTGGGCCTTCCTAGCGAAGTTTTTGAAGATCTTTTGGACCTGCGACTTGTCATCAAGAAAGAACACCCACGTAAATCTTAAAAAATCATCAACTATGACTAGACCAAATGAGTTACCACCAAGACTCTTGTCTGCATTTGGACCAAAGAGATCCATGTGAAGTAGCTCGAGTGGTCTTCTTGTGGTCATGATGTTCTTTGCGCGATGACTTCCTCCAACTTGTTTCCCTGCTTGACAAGCACTGCAGAGCCTATCCTTGTCAAATACGACATCTTTTATTCCAAGGATATGATCACCTTTAATAAGCTTATCAAGACTTTGCATTCCAACATGACCTAGTCTTCTATGCCACAACCAGCCTTTAGAAGATTTAGCAATTAAGCAAATTTTAGGTTGAGCCCTTTTAGTGAAATCAACAATGTAAAGATCTCCTCTACGTATATCGGTAAAGACCATTTTATGATTGTCTCTACGAAACACTTGGCAATCTACTTCAGTGAATAGGACATTCAAACCAAAATCCGCAAGTCTAGAAATTGAAAGTAAATTGTATCCAAGGGATTCAACGAGCATGACATTTTGTATGGAGCTATCGTGTGAGATGGCCACCTTACCAAGGCCAACCACCTTACCCTTTGAAATATCACCAAAGGTGACATATTTTGGAGGGCCGTCATTTTCAGCAAGCTCACGGAACATCTCTTCATCTCCGGTCATATGATCAGTACATCCGCTATCAAGGACCCATTACTTTCCTCCAGCCATGTAGCCACGAAGATTTGCCATAAGACCAAAATGCCTCATTGCATCATCAAGATCATAGTCACTATCATCATCTTCATCATAGTATCCATGTTCAACATCATCTTGTGATTGATCAATTCCTAGAGAGGGTAATTCATTAGATAAATGATCATCACAATGGTTACCTTTATGAATTCTAATAGCTTTGGATATGATATCGCTAATGATTCCAACGTTTCCTTTAGCATGTATGAGATTGGTAAGCTCAAACAGACAATCACCAAAATTAGGATCACTAGAGTTCATCTTACTCAAAGCAATAGACTTATGGCGAATTTCGTCTAAATTCTTTAGGGAATAATCGGGAAATCGTTCCTCAAGAAATTTCCATATAGTACAGGCACAATTAAGAGTAGGCAAACTAGCAATCAAATTTTTGGGCAATCCTCTAATGATGAGTTCAACAGTTCTAAGATTGTGAATCATGTCAATATCTTCATCTAGGGTAGGGTGCAAAGGATCAATATGAGGTGCACAAGGACTAGCAATGTACTTGTTCAAATGATATTCATTGAAAATCTCAAGCATTTCATTTTTCCACTCATGAAAATGCTCTCCATCAAGAATGGGCACTCTATGTCTAAGACTTCCTAAAGTAGACACATCCATCTTCCTCCCAAGGTGTTTAAACCAAGGCAATGGAGACCAACGCTCTGATACCAATTGAAAGGATCGAGAAGAGGTGTCTAGAGGGGGGGTGATTAGACACTAAGTGCCAAAAGTTGCAGTTTTTAATATTATTAAGTTTAGGTGGAGTTTAGGCACAAGTTTAACACATACAATACATATCAAGCAAGCATGCAATGAGTATATGAGCAGCAGAAAGTAAAGCATGCAACTTGCAAGAATGTAAAGGGAAGGGTTTGGAGTATTCAGACGCAATTGGAGACACGGATGTTTTTGTAACGCCCCGAGACCGATGCTCTAGTTACCTTCCTTTTATTTCGTCGAGGTTGGGTGTTCCAATTGTTTGTTGCCGTGATCTTGATGGTGCCATTGTCATATTTTGTTTCTTGCATCATGGTCATCTTTTGGTTATGTTGCATTGACATGCTCACCATTGTCAATTGCATTTGTGCCTCTTGTCATTTTGCATTCATCATGTGCATTGTGGTATTAATCTCGTTGTGCTGGCATTATGTTTGTAATGTTGCTAGGCTATGCATTTGACCCATGCATCATCACCACCCCACTACTTCTTATTCCTTCCTTGATGCAAGTGCCATTTCTCCCTTCTCCATTAATGTTCAACCTTTGTCAATGAATCATGCACCATGCCTTATACCTCTCTGTCAAGATTCAGCCTTTTGGGAGTTCTTTTGGTTAGGTTCAAAAATCCCTCAAGTTTGAATTTTATTCAAACTTGTTTTATTTTTCTACCTCTAAAAATGCCCAAACCAATTTTATAAAATGGTGCATAATTCTAGGAGTCCATATGTATCCTTACTTATTTCTATTTCTTACCCAATATTCCTGGCCTTTCCCTTTTGTTGACTGTTTATTTAAAAGGTAGAAAATATGAAAAGGAAAAGTCCGAACTTACTCGCAGCCACCTGGGCCTCTTCCCTCCCGAACCGGCCCAGCCAACCTCCCGCAGCCCAGCTAGCCCACAAGCGACAGGAGCTTCGTCCTCCTGTATGGCAGGCCATCCAGAGGAGCCACGTCGGCATGCCCGATGATATGACGGCCGTCCAGCGCCCCTAGCCCCTATAAATCATGTCCAAACCATACCCCCGGCCTCTCCTCTTTCCAGTCAGACCCTCTTCTTCCCTCAACGCCGCCTAGGAAAGTCTCCACGCCCACGCCTTCGCTGCAGCCGCCATGACCCGAGCGAGCAAGAGCTTGAGCTCGGGGTTGCTTCCTCGCCGCGCCTCCGACCCTCCGGCCACCGTGGAGAGATCCCCGAAGACCCACTTCTTCAACTACATCCACACACGCACCTCTACGGCCTCTGGATCGACTACCCCGACCCATCTTCTTCCTCTTCTTCCCGGACCCGAAGACCGGCAAGTTCCCCGTGTCATCATGCCGTCTCCTTCGTCTCCACGGCCACAACTTCATGTCCTGTGGGCACTAGGTGAGCAGCCGCGTCGCCCAAGCCCTTTTTCCGCCTCATATTCGTCCTCTAGGAGCCGATCCATCCATGCCAAACCCCAGCCACCATGCTCTGCTGCGGAATGGCCACAAGTGTCGTCTCTGTTCCGCCCGCTCCTACACACACGCATGCACGATCGTCCGTGCGAGCACGCAAGCCACAACCTCACGCTATCACGCACCCGAGCACCACGCCTCTGCACGTACCCACACACCTGCACCATGCTCGTTGTAGCTTCTTCATCCATGGTGTCTTCGCCCTTGTTCCCACGCGCTCGCAGCACACATGCACGCCTCTCCCGACGCACGTTCATGCGCATAGCCGCATCATGCATAGCAGCACGTCCACCTCGTCCGCGCGCCTTGCATATCTCCCCTGTAGCTCATGACTCGCCGTACTTCGGCGCCATGGCGCGGGATCATGCCCGCGCACAACCTCACATGCGCGCATGCATGCGCTCGTCCCCTAGCATCCTTCCTTGCAGGATTCCGCACCCCCGCACGGCCCCAAGGCGCCCAGGCGAGCACCTGCTCCTCGCTGCCGAGCTCCATCGCAAGCACAACCAAGGCCGGCCGCTTGTTTCTGTTGTTTGCTCAGGTTCGCTCGAGCTGTTGGTTCAGTTAGTGTTCTTCTGTTAACTGTATTCAAATTCAGTTCAGCTCCTACTAGTTAGCCCAGCTCGTTGACACCTAGGCGACCAGTGTTCAAATCCCCACGGCTGCATCCTTTTTCTGCAATTCTGCATCTTCAAAGGATCAGCTCTTATTTTCCGTAATTTGCCTTTGGACTGATTTGGAGCATCATCCACTTGATTACCCTCTGGATAGTTATGTTCAGCTACACCAAGAGGACCTGGGTTCACTCCCAGCGCCCCTCCTTTTTTCTTTTTATGTTGTTTCTATTATTTCACACACACGCACAACTGATTCATCTTGGACTCAGCCCTCCTTGTGCCATAAACACTCATCCATTGCAGTGGTTAGCGCTTCAGTTTGGGGCCTGGTCGCGTTGCCCGTATGGTTTATTCCCTGCTGATCTCCCTTTGCATCAGGAACACGCAGCCACTATCCAACCATGGGGTCTTGGGTTCGAATCCCAGGTGCCACAGTTTTTGCCCTGGCCCGTACATATTTTTTTCTGCTCTGTGATTTTAGCATTTTCCGGTGCATGCGTATTTACAGGGAATGCCACTGTTTTGTATTGTTAATAACCAAATATGCATGCATCCAAATTAATCAAACCATACATGTAAAATGTTTAGAATTTTATCTAGTTTCACAATATCCAACTTTCATCCATGTTAAAATATTTAAACTTGCTGCTTGCATTATTTTTTGCACATATGTCATGTTAAAATGGTTGTTTTCATAACTTAATAACCGTAGCTCCGAGTTTAATGAACTTTATATGTAGCTTGTCTGGAAAAATGCATAGATTAACATGATGCACATACTTTCGCTGGTTAACAAATCTAAAATATGGTTTAGGCAGAACAGTACCAAATTTGAAATATGCATATGGGGATTTTCCGGAATTGTTGTTTGTGTTTCCGGCCTCATTTAAACTTGCCTAAATAGGTAGTTTGCATATGCTTCACCTCTTGCCATGTTAACAATATTTAATCTTAACATGCATCATACTTGGTGGTGCATCATATCATGTTATGCTTGTTTGTTTACTATGTTGTTTGCTTCTTTCCGGTGTTGCTTCTTCTTGATAGTTCCGGTAACGTTGCGATTGTGAGGATCTGTTCGACTACTTTGGTCCGTCTTCTTCATGGACTCGTTCTTCTTCCTAGCGGGATTTGAGGCAAGATGACCGTCACCTTGGATCTCATTACTATCATTGCTATGCTAGTTGCTTCGTTCTATCGCTATTCCGCGTTACCTACCACTTGCTTATCAAGCCTCCCAAATTGCCATGAACCTCTAACCCTTGTCACCCTTCCTAGCAAACCATTGTTTGGCTATGTTACCACTTTTGCTCAACCCCTCTTATAGCGTTGCTAGTTGCAGGTGAAGATGAAGATTGATCCATGTTGGATTATGTTTATGTTGGGATATCACAATATCTCTTATATTATTAATGCATCTATATACTTGGTAAAGGGTGGAAGGCTCGGCCTTATTGTAAGTGCATCTAGTGCCACCCCTAGTTGGTTTTGAAGTATTGACGACAAATTTGGTTGAGGGACTAATGTGTTTGTGAGAATTGCAGGATAACACAGGTAGTGTCCCTCATTGATTCGGTTTACCTACCGGAGATGACCCCTAAAAATGTACGAAGACATTGAAGACAATGGTGGTACATGAAGATATTCATATTGAAGACTATGATGTGAGAAGACATTCTGTGAAGACTATGGAGCGCGAAGACTTAGTTGTTTTGTTGTTTCCTTTTCTTCTTTGTTGAGTCATAGGAACCACCGTACTGTTAAGTGGGGTCCAAGTGAATACAGTTAGAGTGACGAAGTGATGCTCAACCCAAATCCTATGTCTTCGAGCGAAGACAATGAGAGCAAATCTTATCTAGAGCTAGATAAGTCAGCTTTGCTTGTAGCCCAAGTAAAGTTGCCGCGTGTGTTTGAAATCTGACCGTTGGAACACGTGTTAGTTCCTTAGTGACCCAGGGTCATTTCGGACATATCAGGTCGGGTTGCCTAGTGGCTATAAATAGCCCACCCCCTACACCATAAATTGGTGGCTGCTCAGAGTTAGTGCACGGCTTTTGTCGTTTGAGAGCAACCCACCTCGAAGCCTTTGAGAGAGATAAATCCTTGCGAGGACAAAGCCCAAAACACCCAAAGCCAAAGAGTGTTAGGCATCACTAAAGTCTTTCTGTCTATGTGACCTGAAGAGTTATTACACTTGAGGACTGTGAATCCTCCAGCCGGTTAGGCGTCGCGTTCTGAGCATCCAAGAGCCATTGTGGATTGCCGGTGAACGAAGTCTGTGAAGGTTTGGAAGTCTACCTTGAAGACTTACCACAGTGATTGGGCGAGGACTGTGTGTTCTTAGCTCAAGGGGAATAAGGTGAAGACGCGGTTGTCGGGTCACGGGTTCCGGCAGACCCTTAAGGTTCGAACTCTGGGGTGCGCGCGGAGATCGTGCCCTCTACCTCTCCGTCTCGAAAGGACCTAACTACTGCAAGAACAACACAAGAGACACAGGGTTTATACTGGTTCGGGCCACCGATGTGGTGTAATACCCTACTCCAGTGTGGTGGGTGGATTGCCTCTTGGGCTGAAGAGGAAGAACAGTACAAGGAAGAACAGCCTCGCGAGGGTCTGTTCTTGGCTAGGGGATGAACTGCTAGGGGAGTTCGATCGCCCTTCTCTCTCTCTATGTATGCTTCCAGATACTGAATCCGGTCCTCCTACCCTGGGGGAGGCTAGTCCTATTTATAGGCAAAGGCCCCGGGCCTCTTCCCAAATATTGAGCGGGAAGGGCGCCAACAATTGGCCAATTTGAAGGGGAACATCTGGTACACTTATCCTGACTAAAGTTGGTCTTCGCCTGCCAAAGGCCCTGTGGTGACGCCGTCCTGGGCTCCATGGTGACCTCCTTCCCACCGTTGGACTGGTCTTGGTGTCGTTGCACCGAAATGGGTGCCTTTGCTTGATCCTCTCGCCTGCGCTTGACCCCTTTGCACCAAAGAGGAAAGGGGGATGCTGCGCGGGCTGGCGCCCGCCTTTCACCCTCGGTCGTCATGGCTTGCGTCATGGGCACCTCGTGAGGTACCCGCCATGATCTCTCCGCCTCCTCGCGAGCCAGCCTAAGGAGGCCGTGCTTGAGGAAGCGCCGTGTCGTCCGCCTCGCGAGACTTGGCCCCTCGCGAGGGTCTTGAGCCTTGTGTTGATGAAGTTGGTCCACGTTGGGCCCCCATTTGAGCCACGCCGCAGGCCGCAGGCACGCAAGTCTGGGGACCCCCGTTCCCAGAACGCCGACAGTAGCCCCCGGGCCCAAGGCGCGCGTGGACTGGGCCGTGCCGAGAGGCGAAAGGGCAAGCGCGAAGCGCCGTGGGCCCTAACAGCCTGCGGCCTTGGGCGCCGCGTGGCGGTTTGACAGGACGTGGGCGTCTCCGCTTCCCCACGACACCCTGGCAACTGCGTGACTTGACTAGTCCCTGCATGCGTAGATACAGGTCATTATTACATGCGATCGTGGTGCTCGACGGTTGGCCTCTTCCGGCTATAAGTGCGAGGCCGCGCAAGCCCCGCCAGTCCACTCCTTCCTGCTTCCCTTCTTCTTCCTTCTTCTTCTTCTCCTTCACCGCCGCTGCTCGCATGGCTCCGAAGAGGTTCTCAGCCACGGAGAAGGGGAAGGCTAGTCGGGCGGGGCCCGACTCCCCCCGGCCAGGCGCGGCCGGGGTCGTCCCCGCAAGCATCCCACGGTCCCCGCTGTGGCTCCCCGTGGGCACAGGGGTGGTTCTCCGCATGGTGGTGAGCGCTCGGCTGCCGAGGGGAGGCAGGCTGTGGCTGTGCGGCCCCCCAGGCCGCGCTTTCGCTTGGCGGAGGTGCTGCCGGAGTTCGTCGTGTGGTCGGCGGACCCGACCAACAACTGGCTCCAGCTCCCTCGTTTCTTCATCAGCGAGCTGCCGGCCAGCGCCCGGTGCGGCTTCTGGCTCCAGGCTGACGGCTGCTGCAGTAGGGCCTCTTGGGTTTCGCTCGAGGTCTCCCCTTCTGGGAATGGGGCCTTGACCCACGGCTGGCAAACGTTTGCCCACGCGCGCGGCCTGGGCTAGCGGTGCACCCTGCACTTCAAGTTCGACGGCGACGGCACCCTCTACGTGAGGGTGTTTGGGGAAGATGGTCGCCGTGCAGGATGCTGCCCCGAGGGCGACGATGGAGGAGACAGCGCCCACTCTGATGGCGGCGCCCGATGCTCCCCAAGCTCCACCAACTCTTCTTCAGGCGGCTCCTCCAGCGGTGGCCGTAGCCAGCCCCCTCGCCGTCGCGCTTGCTTGGGGGTGGCTATTCATCCGCCCTTCGCCGCGCCCCAGTGAAGCGCGAGAGGGAGTCCGCCTGAGCTCCGGAGGCATCCGGTGTCGCCTCAGCAGGTCGATGTGAGGCGGGCCGCGCCAGGCTCGCCCTTTCCTTTTCCTTTTGCTCCCTGTGTAAGACAAGACAGCTGCATGGAGCTCCGTGGGGGCATGTTGAGAATCATTGCCGTTGTAGCCATTACCTTGATTTTGTTGTTGCGCTTCTTAACTATTTGCCCTCGCGTAGGTAGTTTGCGGCCCCAGCCAGGGGGGCGACCGACCCAGGCCCTGTGTGCATGTCGCGGTGCCCGAGGGGCACGGACCGGAGGGGTGCTCCTGTAGAGAGCCCGGGCCGTGAAACCTTTAAGCGACTAGAGCAGAAACGCTCGCGAGGGCGTTCGGGTCCCATCTCTCGCGAGGCCTTTCATGAGAGAAAATCAAAACGAGGAGCGAAAATCGACAGACCACAAATCGACAACGGCGATAGTTTCGATAAGACTTCAGATGCAAGTGAAACACGTCAAATGCGGAAAGCAAATGAAAAAGCCGCGTCCGGCACCTAGTCTAGTCTTCGACGTCTTATCACCAGCGCGGAGCTAACTGCTGCCACTGGGCGTGGGAGGGAGCCCCAGGGCCTGATGCCGGCGCTCCTGAGACTCCGGGGCGTGTACAGCCCCACTCATTATTATGTGAGAGTGTCACGGGGCGGCGAGCTTCACAGGCATTGGCCTTCTTCAAAGGCTCCGGGCCTTTCTCCTTAGAGGTAATAGGCTTCACAGGCATTCGCCTTCTTCACAGGCTCCGGGCCTTTTCCAAAAGGATACGATCTTCATAGGCGTTCGCCTTCTTCACAGGCTCAGGGCCTTTTCCAAAAAGAGACGATCTTCACAGGCGTTCGCCTTCTTCACAGGCTCAGGGCCTTTTCCAAAAAGAGACGACCTTCACAGGCGTTCGCCTTCTTCACAGGCTCAGGGCCTTTTCCAAAAAGAGACGACCTTCACAGGCGTTCGCCTTCTTCACAGGCTCAGGGCCTTTTCCAAAAAGAGACGACCTTCACAGGCGTTCGCCTTCTTCACAGGCTCAGGGCCTTTTAGGGGTAGAACCTCCGGAGGTGCTGGATGTTCCACGCGTTCTGGATTGGCTCCCCCTCTTGAGTTTCCAAGCGCACGGAGCCAGGCCTGGAAACATGAACAACCTTGAACGGGCCCTCCCACATGGGAGAGAGCTTGTGCAGCCCTTCCCTGGAGAGGACCCGCCTGAGTATGAGGTCTCCTACCTCGAGGGTCCTGGGGTGGATGTTGCGACAATGATATCGTCGTAGCGCATGTTGGTACCTTGCCGCTCGCAGCGCGGCTTCCCCGCGGCGTTCCTCCCCCAGCACGAGGTCCATCCCCCGCATGGCGGCCTGCTGCGCCTCGTCGAACGCCAGGACCCGTGCGGAGCGACGCCTGACCTCGTGAGGAAGGACTGCTTCGGCTCCATAGACCAGGAAGAACGGGGTTTCCCTGGTTGGTTTGGTCGCGGTTGTGCGGATGGACCACAACACGGATTGGAGCTCGTCGTACCAACCCCTGTCGTAGGCCTCCAGCTTCTTCTTGAACGTTCTGGTCTTGAGGCCTCTCAGGACCTCCGCGTTGGCTCGTTCGGCTTGCCCATTGCTTCGCAGGTGTGCCACCGAAGCGTAGCATATCTGCGTTCCAAGGTTAGCACAATATGTTTTGAAAAGATTACTGGTGAACTGTGAACCGTTGTCTGTGATGATGCGGTTCGGCACCCCGAACCGGCTCACGATACCCCTGATGAACTTGACCGTGGAGCCCGCGGGGATGGTACGGACAGCCTCCACCTCTGCCCACTTCGTGAACTTGTCAATGGCGACGTAGAGGTAACGGTAGCCCCCTGGCACCCGAGGGAACGGGCCCAGAATATCCAACCCCCAAACTGCGAATGGCCACGAGAGGGGTATAGTCTGCAGGCTCCCCGCTGGTTGATGGATCTGCTTGGAATGGAACTGGCAGGCCTCACAAGCCTTTACTAATTCTATTGCGTCGTTGAGTGCGGTGGGCCAATAGAACCCACTACGGAATGCATTGCCGACGAGGGTACGTGATGATGAGTGGTGTCCGCAGTCTCCGTCGTGTATGTCCCCCAGTAGTTCCCTTCCTTGCTCCCTGGAGATGCAGCGCAGAGATACGTCGTTGGGTCGCTTCCGGTAGAGTTCTCCGTCTCTGATGCATTATGCCGTGGCCTGCCGCGCCACACGTTCTGCTTCCTCCTCCTTCTCTGGCAGGGCCCCATGTGTCAGGTAATTCTGGAGCTCTATGATCCAGCATTCCTCCTGAGGTTCCATCGTCAGGAGCAAACATGCTCCTGAGGGCGGTCCGCAGGCCGGGGCTCCCGAGGCTGGCGGCTGAGGGAGCTCCTCCCGAGGCTGAGCCGTGCTTGATAGCGTTGGTTGCGCTGAAGGCTTGAAGAGCCGCTCTTCGAAGACGCCGGGTTCCTGCGACAGCCGCCTGGATGCCCGTCCGGCTATGTCGTCAGCTTCCTGGTTGGTGCCACGGGGCACGTGTTTCAGCTCCAGCCCCCAGAACTGCTTTTCAATCCTGCAGACCTCCGCCAGGTAGGCCTTCGGCTCGTACACCTTATTGGAGAAGTTGACTAGGAGCTGCGAGTCGCCTTTGACGGTGAGGCGCTTCACTCCCAGGGCCGCTGCGGCCTTCAACCCGGCTATCAGTCCCTCATATTCTTCTATGTTGTTGGAGACCTTTTCTCCTTGCTGGAAACAGAGCTATACTGCATAGTAAAGCTTATCATGAGTGGGTGATATCAGCACCGCACCAGCCCCCGCGCCGTGCCTGGAGAATGCCCCATCGAAGTACATGACCCAGCCTTCTGGCGCCTCGCTCCCTGGGGAGAGGGAACGATCCTCGTTGTCCTTGAGGCCTGGCGCCTCTGTCCACTCCGCCATGAAATCCGCCAATGCGGCTCCTTTGATGACCCTAGTTGTGCTGAACTCGAGCTGAAACGCCTGCAACTCTATGTTCCATTCAGCGACCCTCCCGGCCGAGTTAGGGCTCCTGAGCACCCTCTCCAGGGGGTACGATAAGATGACCTTGATCGGGTGAGCTTGGAAGTAGTGACGTAGCTTGCGCGAGGCCACTAGCAGCGCCAGGAGGAGCTTCTGAGGCATCGGGTATCATGCCCTTGCGTCCCGTAGCACCGAGCTAACGAACTAGACCGGGTGCTCAACAAGGCTGAGGGCGTCTTGGTTCGCGGCGCCCTCGAGAGGTGAGGGCACCTCACAGGACAACGTGACCTCGGGAGGTGGACCATCCGGGCGTGCGGCCTCCCCTGTCTCTGGTGCGTTCTTCGGCGGTTGATCCTCTTCATCTGTGGTTTTGGCTTCCTCGGGCTTTCCTTGTTCCCTTTTCGCCTTGCCTTGGGCTGCCGCTGTGGTCTTGACCTGGCGCTCCTCCCTAACCGCTACCAAGGCCGCGCTGGCGGAGTAGGGGGTGGCAGTGAGGTAGAGCAGCAGGGGCTCTCGAGGACGCGGAGCCACCATGACCGGGGGACTGGTTAGGTACCTCTTGAGATCCCGAAACGCCTTATCTGCCTCTTCAGTCCATTCAAAGGGCCCCTTTTTCTTCATCATTTGAAAGAAAGGCAGCGCTCGTTCCCCCAATCTGTAGATGAAGCGCCCTAGTGCGGTCACACGCCCCGTGAGCTTCTGCATTTCTCTGAGCGTCTTTGGCGGACTCATGTCCTCGACCGCCTTGACCTTCTCGGGGTTGGCCTCGATGCCACGGTGAGATACGAGGAATCCCAAAAGCTTGCCTGAGGGAACGCCAAACACACATTTCTCCGGGTTGAGCCGCATGTTTACTGCATCGAGGCTCGCGAAGGTCTCCTCCAGGTCTTGTACCAGGGTCCTGGCTTCTCGAGATTTCACCACAATGTCATCAACGTATGCCTCAACATTCTTCCTGAGCTGCGGGCCCAAGGTGATATGCATCAGCCGCTGGAAAGTTGCCCCTGCGTTGCGCAGTCCAAATGGCATGCATGTATAGCAGTATACCCCGCACGGGGTCAAGAAGGCGGTCTTCTCAACGTCTTCTATTGCCATCTTGATCTGGTGATATCCGGAGAAGGCATCCAAAAAGCACAGCAGGTCGCACTCGGCGGTGGAATCGACGATCTGGTCGATGCGAGGGAGTGGGAACGGATCTTGCGGGCATGCCTTGTTGAGGTTGTGAAGTCGACACACATGCGTTCCTTCCCCCCTTTCTTGTGCACAACGACAGGGTTGGCCAACCAATCTGGGTACCGGACCTCGTGAATGACTCCAGCGGCTTCTAACTTGTGGGTTTCTTGGACGATGAAGGCCTGCTTCTCTGCGGACTGCCGCCTGGCCTTCTGCTTTACGGGGCGCACATTTGGGCACACGTTGAGGTGGTGCTCGATGACGTCCCTGGGGATCCCTGCCAACTGATCGGGCTCCCAAGCAAACACTTTCTTGTTTGCACGTAGGAACTTGACCAGGGCCTCCTCCTGCTCAGGCCCCAGGTTGGCGCCAATGGTGAAAGTGGCGCTAGTGGACCCGTCCTCGTCGACGGGTATCTGCTTGGTTTCTGCCTTGTCCTGGGTGAACAACTGCTTCTTCTTGGTAGGCGCAGCCCCTTTGGGCTCAGGGGTCCCCGCGTCGGCGGGCTGTGCCGATGCCGCCGTCTTGAAGACGAGTTTGAGTACTCGCAGGGCGTCCCCGGTGTCTCCGTGCACGGTGAGGGTACCGTTGCTCCCGGGCATCTTCATGAGGTTGTACGCCGGGTGCGTGGCGGCCATGAATTGAGCCAGTGCCGGGTAGCCGAGGATGGCGTTGTAAGGGAGGCCGATGGGGGCGATGTCGAAGTCGACCATCTCCGTGCGGAAGTTGTCGTAGGTGCCGAGGGTTACTGGGAGCCGGATCCGTCCCAAGGAGTCGGACAACTCGCCCCCGACGCCCGAGAAGGATCAGCTGGGTTGCAGCCGCTCCCGGGGTATGCAGAGGAGGTTGAAGGTCTCGACCGAGAGCACGCTGAGGCCCGCGCCGCCATCGACGAGGGTTCTGGTGACGGCCACCTGGCAGATGGTGGGGGTGCACAACAGGGGGAGCGCCCCCGAGCCGGCCAAGTTAGCGGGGTGGTCCTCCGAGCTGAAGGTCAGACCAACCTCGCGCGCCGCCCTGCCCGAGGGAGCCCCCCGCCGTGCGGAAACGGCGCCGATCTGGCGGGCGAATGGCTTGACGTGGCGGCTTGTGGGTGGCTCCTGCGAGCCGCCCAGGAGGGCCACAACGACCGGAAACGTCGATGTCGCGGTGCAGTCACCCTGTCGCATAGGCAGGTGCTGGGGTGGTGCTTGCTGCTCGCCTCCCGCTGGGCCGGTGGTGGTGTTGACGGCGTGTGACGGGGGACCACGAGGACGCCCACCAGCGAGGGCCGCTGGCGTGACGCGAGCTCGATGGGCGTCGTACTTGGACGTGGCTGCCGGAGGAGGACGGAGCGGCGGAAGGCCGACTCCGGCGCACCCCTACCTGGCGCGCCAAATGTCGGATCACGGGTTCCGGCAGACCCTTAAGGTTCAAACTCTGGGGTGCGCGCGGAGATCGTGCCCTCTACCTCTCCGTCTCGAAAGGACCTAACTACTGCAAGAACAACACAAGAGACACAGGGTTTATACTGGTTCGGGCCACCGATGTGGTGTAATACCCTACTCCAGTGTGGTGGGTGGATTGCCTCTTGGGCTGATGAGGAAGAACAGTACAAGGAAGAACAGCCTCGCGAGGGTCTGTTCTTGGCTAGGGGATGAACTGCTAGGGGAGTTCGATCGCCCTTCTCTCTCTATGTGTGCTTCCAGATACTGAATCCGGTCCTCCTACCCTGGGGGTGGCTAGTCCTATTTATAGTCAAAGGCCCCGAGCCTCTTCCCAAATATTGAGCGGGAAGGGCGCCAACAATTGGCCAATTTGAAGGGGAACATCTGGTACACTTATCCTGACTAAAGTTGGTCTTCGCCTGCCAAAGGCCCTGTGGTGACGCCGTCCTCGGCTCCATGGTGACCTCCTTCCCACCGTTGGACTGGTCTTGGTCTCGTTGCACCGAAATGGGTGCCTTTGCTTGATCCTCTCGCCTGCGCTTGCCCCCTTTGCACCAAAGAGGAAAGGGGGATGCTGCGCGGGTTGGCGCCCGCCTGGCACCCTCGGTCGTCATGGCTTGCTTCATGGGCACCTCGTGAGGTACCCGCCTTGATCTCTCCGCCTCCTCACGAGCCAGCCTAAGGAGGCCGTGCTTGAGGAAGCGCCGTGTCATCCGCCTCGCGAGGCTTGGCCCCTCGCGAGGGTCTTGAGCCTTGTGTTGATGAAGTTGGGCCACGTTGGGCCCCCATTTGAGCCACGCCGCAGGCCGCAGGCAGGCCAGTCTGGGGATCCCCGTTCCCAGAACGCCGACAGCGGTCTTCTGAGTTGAATCTCAGCCTCCCTAACCAGATGTACAGTTGTCACAGCAACTGGAACTGGTCAAACAAATCATGTGTCTTCATCGAGTGACTGGTTCTATTCTCTCTTCCCTTTAATTACTGTTAGTCTTTGTGAAGTCATTGCCTGCCTACCATACATGTTTGACTTCATTGCTTGACTACCATTGTTGTTTGGCTTCATACTATCTTCCACCCTGATCCTTACTACATAGTTGCCATTAGTCGTCGTACACACACATTATTGCATACTTGACTATAGCTTGCCTTGTGTAGTTTATCTTCCGCTGGATATCAATAGGTTCATTTCTGATGTTTGTCTTTGAAACCTTTATGTTTTGAAGACTTTCATAAAAATCGCCTATTCACCCCCCCCCCCTCTAGTCGATAACTAGCACTTTCAATTGGTATCAGAGCAAGGTAGTCCCTTGTTCTATGTGATTCGGTTTAACCACCTGGAGTTTTAGCTATGTCGACTGCAGGGATAATGAAAGTCTCCGCTGCTTGCCCCGTGTTCGATGGAACTGAATATCCC
The DNA here is from genome assembly GCA_032464435.1 of Aegilops umbellulata. Lineage (NCBI taxonomy): Eukaryota > Viridiplantae > Streptophyta > Magnoliopsida > Poales > Poaceae > Aegilops > Aegilops umbellulata. The sequence goes on from CP136056.1 coordinate 139,420,747, forward strand.
TACTGGAAGAATAAGATGCGCATGCATCTTGAAGCCATTGATGTTGACCTCTGGTATGTCGTCAAGAACGGCGTTCCCAACACTGATGATGGTGTCACCCCTGCTGATGTCAAGAAGTTCATTCAACTGGACTCTACTGCCAAGAACACATCTGTGGTCATCTGACCAAAGGACAGTATGGCCGAGTGAGTGCTCTGGAGACGTCAAAGCTAGTCTGGGACTGGCTATCCAAGGTCAACGAAGGCGTCTCAACCCAGAGAGATCAAAGGATCAGTGTTCTTCGCAACCTCTTCAACCCCTTCAAGAGAAACGACAATGAGAATGTCCAGCTCACGTTTGATCGCCTCACTGACATCACAAATGAGCTTCGTGCTCTCGGCGCCACTGAGATTACCAAGCATGAAATCGTCAAGACGCTACTGAGATCACTTGATAGCTCCTTTGACACCCTTGCCCTCATGATACAAGAACGTCCTGACTTCAAGACACTCGATCCGTCTGATATACTTGAGAGGCTCAACACACATGAGTACCAGCTATCTAAGAAAAGAGAAATCTATGGTCCCAACTATGGCCGAACTCGCGCTTTGAAGGCAAAAGTTGTTTCCTCATCTGAAGAAGAATCTGACTGCAGTTCTGATAATCCTGAAGACATTGGAAAGGAACTTGCTATGCTTGTGAAGAAGTTCCAGAAGTTCACTAAGAAGAAAGGCTTCAGAAAGTCTTCACGATCCAGCTCAAGAAATGATGAAGCTTCTACTCATGACTACAAGAAGAGAACATGTCACAAGTGCAAGAAACCTGGACACTACATCTCTGAGTGTCCACTGTGGGACAACGAGAAGAAGAAGAAGAAGAAGAAGAAGAGCAAGGAATATGATTCTGATGACAAGAAAAAGAAGAAATCTTCAAAGTCTTCGTCCAAGTCCTCATCAAAGTCTTAATCTCACAAGAAGAGCTCATCTGGCAAGGCTCGTGCTTTTGTTGGGAAGGAAATGGATTCAGAGGAGGAGTCTGCTTCTGAGGAGGCAGAGGTGGAGTCTGAGGAGGAGTCCGACCCCGGTGTTGCAAGTCTGGCTCTAGCCACTGCCTATGTTGCCAAGTCCATCTTCAACACTGAAGACAATGACTCCCACACCAACGCTGACACTGATGATAAGGATGATCCTACTCCCACCTACTGCTTCATGGCACGTGGTGCCAAGGTAAAATCACGCGATGCTTACTTTCAAACATCTAGTGAAGATGACTCTGATTGTGAATCCAAGCCTAGCTACAAAACACTTGCTAAAATTGCAACTGAACAACAAAAGGCTATGGAACATACTCAAAAACTGTTAGACAAAAGCGATGACCTGTTGGACGCAGAAATGACTCGTTCACAGTCCTTAGTTGAAGACATAAAAAATCTTCATGCTAAGTACCAAGAACTTGAAAGTCGTCATGATACGCTCACAACCACTCATGAAAAGCTCTCCTATGATTATCTTCAAAGGAAGCAAGAGCTTGAGAAGTTGAGAGCGGCTCATGAAGATCTTCAAAAAGAGAATGAGTCACTACGCGCTCAACAGATCAGTCCCGCTCAGGATGGATTTGAACCACCATGTCTAAAATGCATTGAGCGTGATAACGCTACCTCTGTTGCTGGATGTTCCACTACTGTTGCTGTTGTATTGTCTTCAACTACTGATGTGGTAACTAACCTCTCTGCGGAGGATACCACTACTATTGCTGATGAAAATGCTAGGTTGAAGACATTACTTGAAACAGGGATGTATAAAAGCCTGAAAGGGCATCAGACACTTTGCGATGTTCTCAAAAAGCAGATTCTGAACCGAAACCCTAGGAAAGAGGGTGTTGGGTTCGAGAGGAAAATGAATGTTGATGGTTCCTACTGGAAGCCTGAGCAGTATCCCAAAACCACATGGGTTGCTGCAAAGGGACCTTCAGTGGATCCATCCACCTTATCTGGCTTTACCTGTGCTAACCCTGTCATCATTGATGAATCCTTTGATGCAAACTATAAACTGTTCAAGAATCAGAATGGTGAAGTGTTTGCCAGATATATTGGTACGAACTGCAGGAATGGGCCACCTATGAAGAAGATCTGGGTACCCAAAAGCTGTCTTGAGAAGCTTCCAGTGAATGTCATCATGACACCACCTGGGAAGAAGACAAATCCCAGACCAAAGGCTTCATATGGTCCAAAGGCTTCATACAGACAGAGGACTCACCTGAGTCACCCTAACGCCAATGTTTTGCAGGGAAACCGTACTCAAACCCATGAATATGAGCGTATATCTTCAAACCGCTATGTTCATAAAACTAAGAACTTTTCTGCTTATTCATATGAGTATCGTTCATCTCCTGCAAGGCTATTTGCTAGGGCTCCAAAGCCGAAGTTCTCAGATGCTGCACTTAGACTCATTGCTTCTAAGCCACCCCTAAAGATGTGGGTAGTTAAGAAGAATTAACTTTCTTTTGCAGGGAAAGGTCTCCAGCCGAAAATCAAAGGCGTCTGACGCTATTGCTGGGGACCTAAAATATCTTGTAGGGCGCAATATCAAATGCCCAAATGGTCTCACTATGTATTTTGTTCCTGAATCGCTTGCCATTCATCCTATCAGTCCTAATCTTGATCTGAGCTTCCATAATCCTGTTGCTCGTCAAATGTTTATGCTTCACAATTCTCTTGGTGAAGCCTATCCTCCTAACTGCAATGCAGAGTATGACACCTCGTGCTTCAGAACGGATTATGGATAGCAGATGCACTAATCATATGACTAGTGATCAAAGTCTTCTCATGGACTCAACGTTACGTCCATCTGATAAGAGTCACATCACATTTGCTGACACTGGTAAAAGCAAGGTATTGGGTCTAGGTAGAGTTGCAATCTCAAGGGATCAGCACATGGATAAAGTGATGCTTGTTGAATCCCTTGGCTTCAACTTAATGTCTGTCTCAATGCTTTGCGACCTGAACATGGGTTTAATATTTGGAAAATATCGTTGCCTTGTACTAATGGAATCTCACAAATCTCTAGTCTTTCAAGGGTACAGGAAAGATGATCTGTACATGGTAGATTTCTCAGCAGGTCCACAGCTTGCAAGATGTCTTCTTACAAAAGCTTCAGAATGCTGGTTATGGCATCGGAGGCTAGGGCATGCTGGGATGAGGAACTTACATACGCTCGTCAAGAAGAAGCATGTCATTGGCATTGAAGATGTCAAGTTCAAGAAAGATCATTTGTGCGGTGCCTGCGAAGCTAGAAAGATGACTCGGGCCAAGCATCCTGCGAAGACAATCATGACTACGTCTCAACCCTTCGAGCTGCCACACATGGACTTATTTGGCCCTACTCACTACTCTACCCTCACTACGACTGCCTGTCTCTATGGCTTCGTCATTGTTGATGATTACTCAAGATACACATGGGTGCACATAATTCTCTACAAGACCGAAGGGCAAGATGTTTTCAGACGTTTTGCCAGTCGAGCCATGAACAATTATGGAGTCAAGATCAAGCATATCAGAAGTGACAACGGCACTGAGTTCAAGAACACTGGACTTGATCTTTATCTGGATACAATGGGAATCACTCATGAGTTTTCTGCTCCTTACACACCTCAGCAAAATGGCATCATAGAGCGCAAGAATAGAACCCTCATTGAGATGGCTCGGACGATGCTGGACGAATACAAAACACCAAGAAAGTTCTGGCCTGAAGCTATTGATACAGCATGCCACGTCATCAACCGTGTTTATATCCATAAGCTTCTGAACAAAACATCCTATGAGCTCCTCACTGGCAAGAAGCCAAATGTAAGCTACTTCAAAGTATTTGGAGCACGGTGCTGCATCAAGGATCCCCATCACAAGTCAAAATTTGCACCAAAAGCTCACGAAGGCTTCATGCTCGGTTATGGAAAGGATTCACACTCTTACAGAGTCTTCAACCTCTATCTCTACAAAATCATCGAAACTGTAGATGTGCGGTTTGATGAAACCAATGGGTCACAAAGAGAGCTCCTGCCAAGTAATCTTGAAGAAGCTTCACCCAGCGAGTCTATCAAGCTAATGGGAACTGGTGAAATCATGCCTGCTGAAGCACAACCTGAAGAGGAACTTATCATTTCTGCACCCAACCAATCTGAAGACAATGCTCAGCCTGAAGACAATCCTCCCAATGATGACAATGATCAGCAAGAACAAATTCTTCGCCCAGATCATCCTCGTGTTGCAAGTGAAGTGCAAATTGAGAAGATAATTGATAGCATCAATGCACCTGGTCCACTTACTCGTTCAAGAGCAACGCAGTTACCAAACTTCTGTGGGCACTTTTTTGTGTCAATATCAGAACCCAAGAAACTTGCTGAAGCCTTTATGGAACCTGAATGGATTCAAGCAATGCAAGAAGAGCTTCATCAGTTCAAGCTGAACAATGTTTGGGAACTTGTCAAGCGCCCTGACCCTCGCAAGCATAACATCATTGGAACAAAGTGGATATATCGAAACAAGCAAGATGAGCATGGCCAAGTCGTCAGAAACAAAGCACGTCTCGTTGCACAAGGATATACTCAAGTTGAGGGGATTGACTTCGATGAAACATTTGCTCCTGTGGCTAGACTTGAAGCTATTCGCATATTGCTGGCCTATGCTAACCACAACAATATCCTGCTATATCAAATGGATGTGAAGAGTGCATTTCTCAATGGCAAGATTGAAGAAGAAGTACACGTTGCACAACCACCCGGCTTTGAAGATCCAAAACATCCTGATATGGCGTACAAACTAAACAAAGCACTGTATGGCCTCAAACAAGCTCCTCATGCTTGGTACGATACAATCAAAGACTTCCTGAAGAGCAAAGGCTTCAAACCTGGATCCCTCGATCCTACACTCTTCACGAAGACATATGATGGTGAACTGTTTGTGTGCCAAATCTATGTGGATGACATTATCTTCGGCTGCACCAACCAAAAGTACAGTGATGAGTTTGGATACATGATGCAAGAGCAATATCAGATGTCCATGATGGGTGAGCTGAAGTTCTTCCTTGGTCTTCAAATTCGTCAGCAAAGGAATGGCATCTTCATATCTCAAGAGAAATACCTCAAAAATTGCCTGAAGAAGTTTGGAATGCAAGATTGTAAAGGTTACACGACGCCAATGCTAGCCACACATCATCTTGGTCCCGACGAAAATGGTAAAGAGTTCGATCAACAGGTATACCGCTCCATGATTGGTTCTTTACTTTCCCAATGTGCATCTAGGCCAGATATTATGCTTAGTGTTTGCATGTGTGCTCGATTCCAAGCGGCACCAAAGGAATCGCATCACCTAGCTATGAAGCGAATTCTTCGATATTTGGCTCACACCCCAACACTAGGATTATGGTATCCAAAGGGCTCAGAGTTTGATCTGGTTGGATTTTCGGATGTTGATTATGCTGGTAACAAGGTGGATCGCAAGTCTACATCAGGCACGTCACTTTCTGGGACGATCACTTGTCTGTTGGTCTTCAAAGAAGCAGAACTGCGTGTCACTCTCAACTGCTGAATCTGAATACATTGCTGCTGGATCTTGCTGTGCTCAGCTTCTATGGATGAAGCAAACTCTCAAGGACTATGGCAACAATCTGAAACAAGTACCTCTCTTCTGCGACAATGAAAGCACCATCAAGATTGCTAACAACCCAGTCCAGCACTCGAAGACAAAGCACATTGAAATTCGTCATCACTTTCTCAGAGATTATGTCATGAAGAAAGATACTGATATCATTCACGTCAACACTGAAGAGCAATTGGCAGATATCTTCACAAAGCCCTTGGACGAGAAAAGGTTTTGCAAGTTACGGTGTGAGCTAAATATCTTGGAATCCTCAAATGTCCTGTGATCAGGCACATGTCCTAACACTAATGCATGTTGATGACTTAGATGTGCAAGACACGAAGTAACGTATATCTTCAATCAATGAAGACTTACATTCTGAGTGTGAATACATTAACATGGAATTTGACTTCGGAGCGCCACGACAATTGTGCGCCGTGTCTGGGTCTAATACTTCCTATACGGTGGGTAACGCCACCACCAAACTTTTCTGTTTGAAGTGTTTCACTCATGACGTTTCATTTGAATGTCTTTGTATTTGGTTTGTCTTCAAATTTACTTTATCTTCGTGATTATCTTCACTACGTTGATTCGACTGCTGTTTGATATACATTTACTAGTGTTCTGTCCTCTACAACATTCACTTATAGCTATGTTTTCTTGTTGAATCTTTTGAACTAAGTGAATATGATCGGACCCTAATCTGTCTATGCTTCCAATCTCAAACTCTATCTGTCCAAATCATATGCATTCTATTGAAACTGTCGAATGTCTACTCTGCGTCCTTGTCAGCAGAAGATACAGAGACAAACATTAAATCTGTGTTAAATGTGTCATTCTTATTGCCTGAAATCCGGAGAAGCCGGAACGTCTATCCGACAAACCTAACGGGCGTGGGAACGTGGGATAACTCTATGTATGTTGCATGCTTGCCACGTGCCCGTCAGATGTGAACCGCCAGGGGCACCCGCGTAATTGCGCTATGCCGCCCACTTCCTTATAAATACTTGTCCCCTACGGTAAAAGAAACTTCTTCCACCTCTCCACCTCGTCAAAACCCTAGGGCCACCGCTAGTTCTCGACGACGCCGGCGACGAAGCGCTTAGCTGCCGCGACTTCTCCGGCGTCGTCCTCACGCCGGCCGCGGACATCGTCCTCTCCGCCGCCGCCGTAGGTGTCCTCCGTCGCCAAGTTAGGGCACGGTGGACTGAACTGCTCGGTCTCCTACTCTTCCCACCTAGCAGTTCTTCGTGTGGTAAATAAAACTCTCTTTTTACCATCTTTTTGATCTTCAAAGATTCATCCTGTCTACCAAAATAGGTTTTTGCCTATACAAGTTAGATCCATTCTGTCTGCATCTCATACTGCCTAGCATATTCACTCAAGCTTCATAACAAGTTAGATTCCTCACTTGTACTATTCGCGGATTCGTACAAATCTGGAACCAACTCTCAACATATAAGTGAATGTCTTCGCATCATGAGGTTAATGTCTTCAAACTAGTTTATCTTCAAAATCTTCTGAGAATGCATATGACCTCTTCCCCTTCCCTCACATCTCTAATGCTGTCACAGGTACATGTCCGTGGGAGAATCCCTTGGTTCTCATAGTCTGTATTCGTTTGCAGAATTTTTTCAGCATCACATAAATTCTCCCGAAGCCAATTCCTGTTTGTCCAACAAGCGAAAGCCTTTGAAGCCTTTGAACGCATTGAAACCTTTCAGTTTGAAGTACATGGCTGCAGAGAAATCAGTCAGAAAGGGTGGCAGACAGCGTCGGGGAGGAACATCAAGAGATTTGCCTGATGACCTCTCAGAGCTTTACAAGACAGATCCTGAGGAGGATTACAATCAGCGCAAGACACGAATCCAATGGATTCGAAGATATTGGGATGAGGAATGGTTCAAGTACCGCTTCGTGACCAAGGAATACGCTGAGAAGAATGCAATAAAGTGCCCTTGGGGAGATATCACTTACAGAGGTCTTCAACCCAAGAGCAAAGCTGAAGCTATTGAACAAGGGTTCTACCCGTGCATGGTCAGAGGACCACAGCCTGCAAATGCCGACCCCACTTCTCTCTTGTGGTGTCGCGATGACAACCTTTTCAAACGCAACTTTCAATTTGCTAAGGCATCAGCAAAAGAGAACAAGAAGTCACTGGGTTTGAACTTCAACCCTGGCCCATCTGCTCCAAGGGAGGATGGCACTCGTGAAGCTGATCAAAACGAGATTGGCCCCTTCTATGATTTTCAAGGTCTCCTCACCTACATTGCAGTCCAAGGAGCTGCTGTTGGGGACGCTTCTGAAGAGGCTGACACAGATGAAGCACCTCCTGCCCCAAAGCCGCAGAAGCCAAAGAAGGCTAAGGCTTCAAGATCAGTTGTTCCACCAAAAGCTTCACATGCGAAGCCACTGGCCACTGCACCTCCTGAAGACAGTGTGCAGTCTGAAGATTTGTCACGCATATCCAAGAAGATGGAGAAGAAGAAGAAACTTTTCAAGCATACTAATCAGGAACTGACCCCTGCTGCCATTCTACGTGAAGAGCACATTGATCGGTCTAGTGATGAAGATCTTGCAGATGATGCCCTTGAGCAACTGATCAAGAGCAAGGAAGAAGCAGAAATCTTCAATGATTTGCCTCTCTTTGATGTGGCAATCATTCACAACTTCATTGATGAGTGGTTTGCCTCACCAAATCTCAGCTTCGACGATCTGCAACTTCCCATTGGGCTCATCGTTTCCTTCAATGGAGCCATTGCTTCAGAGCTTGCTCTCGGTCAGCGCATCGTTGAGCTGAAACACAAGATCGACTATGAGAAAGCTCAGTTCAAGAAGCATATGGAAAAGCTCAGCGTGCAAGATGTCAAAAACTTCAAAGTTATGATGCATGAGCACAAAGAAGCCTTTGTCAAGAAGCGTGAAGAAGATATAGGTTCTCGTGAGCGCATGAAGAGCTTGGCTGACAAATGTGTGCAAGCCTACAATGAGGCTGAGAAGCGCAAGGCACTTGGTCGTCCTGGTATTGACCCAAGAATGGCTGCAAAGAAGAAAAAGGCATCGACTGACCAAACTGCTCCTTCAAGGCAGGAAGAGCCGCACATTGTCTTCCCAACTAGCATGACCGGCTCGAAGACAAAGGTCAGATCAACCGCTTCTGAGCTAAAGAAGACGAGAACTGCTGAGGCTAAAGCTAAGAAAAGGAAAAATACTGAAGCCTCTGATGCTGCTCCCTCCAAGAAGAAGCACAGAACCAAGAAGGATAGGGCTGCTCCCTCAGAGCCCTTGGTTGTTGAACCCATATCAATGGTTCGCCCTGCCTATGAACACCAAGAACGATGGATGATAGTTCATGAGCCTGCTCCCACAGAGGCTCATGAAGATGAAGACATTCCAGCAGTTGACCCCACCGCTGCTAAAGACATTGGTCATCACGACAATGTTGAAGATGATGAAGTCCTTCCTCAGATCGAACACAACCTGGTATCATCGCCTGTTCTCACGAACAGCAAACTCATCAGCATTGGTCGTCATCTGACGCCAATGGCACAGGATGCTTCATGGGCTGATCACCCACAACCACAAGAAACCCCAATCACTCCCCAACAACAACAAGAAGAGGAAGACTTTGAGGCCCAGCCAACTCCATCTCCAAAGGCGTCGCCAGCATTACGCAGGCTTCACAAAGGACAAAGGCCTCAAGTCACTACCCAGAGCGTTCCAGAAGGAGAAGTGCCCCAACAATCTGTTGCACATCAAGTGTTTCCAGATGCCACTCCCACTGTGAACGTCTTAGAGTCTGAAGCCAAGGGTGTTGAAGACATTCTGACTGCATCAGCCAATGAAAGACAAGAAGATGAACGTGTCCCAACTCCCCCCGCTGAAGAAGAAGTGGTTCCTGAAGTGAACCTGCCAGTGCCCGACCCTCCAGCTCGTCAAGTGAAGGTCGAAAATCCTCAGGCTGCCACCACCAACACCAATGAAGCCAATGACGTTGTCATGGCTGAAGCAAATGTGGAGCCTGCACCGACAAATGTGCCAGAAGCCAATGCTGCATCTGCACCTGAAGCCACTGTTGACGCCTCTGCTCCTGTTCCGCCACGAAGGCCACACACTATCGAGCAAGCTGTCAACTATGGTCAGCTCATCTCTGTCAAATGGCCTGTTCTGACTCCTCCGCCTGCTGCTGGTCCTCAGTTTGAATACCATGTTGAGCACAGGCCACGGGTTCAGAAGCCAACGCCCAGGTTGCCAAGGTTTCCAGGTACTGCATCAGCACCAGGATAATTCAATATCAATGGCTTCAAGGCACACAATACCTTCTTTGACAGTGCCAAGAACCCTTACTCAAAAGCAAGGATATCTTCTGATCGGTTCTGGAGCTATCAGCAGCGAAGCTATTACTCATGCATTCTGTACAATCAAGGTCACATTTTCCCACATATGCGTCTTGATGCTGAAGCCATCACTGGTCTGCCCTGTCTGGAAGAGGCTCTGGACTGCTTCAGAGAGTCCGGCCTGCTGCAGTTTGTCACTGATAAGGAGAACTGGAACGAAGAATTATTGCTCCAATTCTATGCCACTCTCCATATTCGTGGCTACTCCAAAGATACAAAGACATGGGTTCTTGAGTGGATGACAGGAAATGTTCATCATGAAGCCAAAGCCATTGCTGTCATTGAACTTACAGGCCTGCCCTCTGCAGATGATCTCTATGAGCCTGGCTGTCAGCTTCACAATGATGCTATGGAGAGCATCTTCCAAAAGCCTGAACCCAATATGAGTTAGATGCTCAGCATGATGAAGCCATTGCCTCCAGATGCTGAATACCCAAAGGCGTTCTTCGTTGAAGACCTTGAGTATCTGCCCCGCACCATTTATCATATACTCAGGCGAACTCTTTGGCCTATCAAAGGACACTCTCCTAATGCCAAGCTAGAAGGCGCAATGAAGACTTTGGTTTTCCATATTCTTCATGGCAAACGCTTCAATGCCCAAGACTTCTTCATTCGCCAACTTGCTGCATCTGGATCTGACATTTTTGGTCTGAAGTTCTATGCTCCCTGGATCATGCGTCTGATCAAGCTTCACTCTTCCTTCGACTATCAACCCTCTACACGCAATCATATCATATTCATGACAGATGTTGATTTGTCCGTTGAAGCCATATACCCAGAGACGGCAAAGGAGCCTCTTAGTAGTCAGAATGCTAACCATCAAAGCTTTCACTCAAAATGATGAAGGAGTTCAAGCTGTCGCTTGAGTCTACCCTCTGGCTGGGATTACTCGCATGCCTCATCGTGCGCAAACAGAAGCCACTGAGAGCACAATTGCCCAAAGGCCTAAGAAGCGCTCCCACATTCTCAATGACCGAGAGCTTCTGGTTGCTCTTCATCAGAAACATGATAAGCATCATGACTGGCTCAAGCGCCAAATGCAGAGCCTCTTGGTGGATGTCAATCGCATTCCCAATCTTGCCACCAAGAATGCCTTTGTCACGCATGAAACGTGTCGGTGATCATGGAAGAGTTTGACACTGCTCAGTGCTGAAGCAGATGTTCAAGATGATGGCTTCACAGAAAAATTCAAGTTTGACTCCACTCCTCCACGGAATGTTGTCATACGTCGCACTCCATCTCTTGAAGACTCTGAATATTCCTCTTCTTATGCAACTGTTAACGCCAAAGTGATCGATGAAGAAGACGATGCTACTTCACCGACCCCTTCTGCAAGAATCGACACTGCACCAAGCTCGTCTGCACCGCCAAACGACAACACTAACCCTGCTGCTTCACCTACTCCTCATGGGGACGAGTAGATGCTCTATGTCTTCAAACCTTTTTGGTCATTACTGACAAAAGGGGGAGAAGCGTATGAGTTCATATGGGCAGTTTTTTATATTTTGCCTAGTGTTTACAACTCTCGCGTTTTGATATATTTGGTTCTTTGAGTTGTAACACTTGAACTTGATGGTCGTCTGCTACTTATTTGATATTTTGTGATGCGATGATAAATTCCGCATGTGCGATGATAACTTCCGCACTTAGGTCATTCTGCAGACTTCCATTTTTCATTATGCATGTCATAATCTTTGCTATATCTTATCATGCATGACGAATTGTCGTCATAAGTTGAAGAGGATCTCCACAAGTACAACCTGCCATGTGCATTTGCATTCCAAAAGCAAATTACTTATATGCACATCTTCAGGGGGAGCCTTTGAAACTTATGAAGACAATCCTCTACCCTTTACAATTTCACATACTTTATCCCCGTTGAAAACTTCAACCAGTTTGTCATCAATCACCAAAAAGGGGGAGATTGTAAGTGCATCTAGTGCCACCCCTAGTTAGTTTTCGAGTATTGACGACAAATTTGGTTGAGGGACTAATGTGTTTGTGAGAATTGCAGGATAACACAGGTAGTGTCCCTCATTGATTTGGTTTACTTACCGGAGATGACCCCTAAAAATGTACGAAGACATTGAAGACAATGGTGGTACATGAAGATATTCATATTGAAGACTATGACGTGAGAAGACATTCTGTGAAGACTATGGAGCGCGAAGACTTAGTTGTTTCGTTGTTTCCTTTTCTTCTTTTTTGAGTCATAGGAACCACCGTACTGTTAAGTGGGGTCCAAGTGAATATAGTCAGAGTGACGAAGTGATGCTCAACCCAAATCCTATGTCTTCGAGCGAAGACAATGAGAGCAAATCTTATCCAGAGCTGGATAAGTTAGCTTTGCTTGTAGCCCAAGTAAAGTTGCCGCGTGTGTTTGAAATCTGACCGTTGGAACACGTGTCAGTTCCTTAGTGACCCAGGGTCATTTCGGACATATCAGGTCCGGTTGCCTAGTGGCAATAAATAGCCCACCCCCTACACCATAAATTGGTGGCTGCTCAGAGTTAGTGCACGGCTTTTGTCGTTTGAGAGCAACCCACCTCGAAGCCTTTGAGAGAGATAAATCCTTGCGAGGACAAAGCCCAAAACACCCAGAGCCAAAGAGTGTTAGGCATCACTGAAGTCTTTCTGTCGGTGTGACCTGAAGACTTATTACACTTGAGGACTGTGAATCCTCCAGCCGGTTAGGCGTCGCGTTTTGAGCATCCAAGAGCCATTGTGGATTGCCGGTGAACGAAGTCTGTGAAGGTTTGGAAGTCTACCTTGAAGACTTACCAGAGTGATTGGGCGAGGACTGTGTGTTCTTAGCTCAAGGGGAATAACGTGAAGACGCTGTCTTCTGAGTTGAATCTCAGCCTCCCTAACCAGATGTACAGTTTTCATAGCAACTGGAACTGGTCAAACAAATCATGTGTCTTCATCGAGTGACTGGTTCTATTCTCTCTTCCCTTTAATTACTATTTGTCTTTGTGAAGTCATTGCCTGGCTGCCATACCTGTTTGACTTCATTGCTTGACTACCATTGTTGTTTGGCTTCATACTATCTTCCAGCCTGATCCTTACTACCTAGTTGCCATTAGTCGTCGTACACACACATTATTGCATACTTGACTATGGCTTGCCTTGTGTAGTTTATCTTCCGCTGCATATCAATAGGTTCATTTCTGATGTTTTTCTTTGAAACCTTTATGTTTTGAAGAGTTTCATAAAAATTGCCTATTCACCCCCCCCCCCCTCTAGTCGATAACAAGCACTTTCACTTATGCCTGGTGTTTTGTTCCACTCTTGCCACCCTAGTTTCCGTCATATCGGTATTATGTTCCCGGATTTTGCGTCCCTAACGCGGTTGGGTGATTTATGGGACCCCCTTGATAGTTCGCCTTGAATAAAACTCTTCCAGCAAGGCCCAACATTGGTTTTACATTTGCCTCGGCCTATTACCTTTTCCCTTGGGGGTCGCGCATCCCGAGGGTCATCTTTATTTTAGCCCCCCGGGCCAATGCTTGTCTAAGTGTTGGTCCGAACTGAGCCACCTGCGGGGCCACCATGGGGAAACTCGAGGCCTGGTTTTACTCGTAGCCTGTCTTATCCGGTGTTGCTCTGAGAACGAAATATGTGCAGCTCCTATCGGGATTGTTGGCGCATCGGGCGGTCTTGCTGGTCTTGTTTGACCATTGTCGAGATGTCTTGTTATCGGGATTCCGAGACTAATCGGGGCTTCCCGAGAGAAGGAATATCCTTCGTTGATCGCGAGAGCTTATCATGGGCTAAGTTGGGACACCCCTGCAGGGTTTGAACTTTCGAAAGCAGTGCCCGCGGTTATGTGGCAGATGGGAATTTGTTGATATCCGGTTGTAGTAAACTTGAAGTAAACTATTCTAAAATACACCAACCGTGTGTGTAACCGTGATGGTCTCTTTTCGGGGTTGATTGAGAGGAAAACATGGTTCCTTGGGTTATGTTTGACGTAAGTAGGAGTTCAGGATCACTTCTTGATCATTACTAGTTGACGACCGCTTGCTTTGCTTCTCTTCTCGCTCTTGTTTGCGTAAGTTAGCCACCATACATTGCTTAGCCGCTGCTGCAACCTCACCACTTTACCCCCTTCCTTACCCATTAAGCTTTGCTAGTCTTGATACCCATGGTAATGGGATTGCTGAGTCCTCGTGGCTCACAGATTACTACAACACCAGTTGCCGGTACATGTTATGCGATGATCTTGACGTGAGAGCGATGTCTATTTGTGTTGGAGTTCTTCTTCTGCTTCCTCTTCGATCAGGGGATAGGTTCCAGGTCGGCAGCCTGGGATAGCAGGGTGGATGTCGTTTGAGTTTCTGTTTATGTTTCATCCGTAGTCGGATGTTGATCTTATGTATGATGTATTGTTGTACTCTTGTGACATTGTATGTCTTGGTTGTATCCCCATCTATTATGTAATGTTGATGTAATGATATCCACCTTGCAAAAGCGTTTTCAAGATGCGCTTCTATCCTTGGTGGGACCTTCGAGTTCCTTTAGGATAGGGTCGCATCTTGGGCATGACAGTTTTGGCATGGTTCCGATAGGTGGTGCTATCGTACATCCACATTGATGGATACTTCAACCCACGGAGGGTAACGGTTGCGCGAGTCCACGGAGGGCTCCACCCACGAAGGGTCCACGAAGAAGCAACCTTGTCTATTCCATCACGGCCGTCGCCCACAAAGACTTGCCTCACTAGCGGTAGATCTTCACGAAGTAGGCGATCTCCTTACCCTTACAAACTCCTTGGTTCAACTCCACAATCTTGTCGGAGGCTCCCAAGTGACACCTAGCCAATCTAGGAGACACCACTCTACAAGAAGTAACAAATGGTGTGTTGATGATGAACTCCTTGCTCTTGTGCTTCAAATGATTGTCTCCCCAACACTCAACTCTCTCTCATAGGATTTGGATTTGGTGGAAATAAGATTTGAGTGGAAAGCAACTTGGGGAAGGCTAGAGATCAAGACAAGTGTAGGTGGTTCTCTCTCAGAACATGTGTATTGGAAGTGTAGATGTGTTATGATGGCTTTCTCCACGAATGAAGAGTGGGTGGAGGGGTATATATTGCCTCCACACAAAATCTAACCGTTACACACAATCTGCCAAACTCGATGGGAGCGAATCGTTAAACTCGGACGGACCGATTTAGCAAACCTAGTGACCGTTAGGATTTTCGGTGGGACTGAGATGCAACTCGGTAGGACCGATATGGTTAGGGTTTGGGCATAACGTAATCTTGGTGTGACCGATTACACAAACTCGGTTGGACTGATTTTCGTAACAAGCTGACCAGAGAGTTTGCATTGTAATCTCCGCAGTACCGTTTGCTCAAACTCGGTGAGACCGATTTTGGCAATGGACATACACAGTGAGATTACAATCCCATCTCGATGAGACCGAGATCCCTATCGGTGAAACCGATTTGCTAGGGTTTGTGGCAGCGACTATGACAAGTGAAACTCGGTGGCGCCGGATAGAAAAAAATTGGTGGGGCCGAGTTTGACTTTTGGTTTAGGTCATATGTGGATGTGGGAAGATAGTTGAGGGTTTTGGAGCATAACACTAAGCACATGAAGCAAGAGGCTCATTAAGCAACACCTCATCCCTCCTTGATAGTATTGGCTTTTCCTATAGACTCAATGTGGTCTTGGATCACTAAAATATAAAATGTAGAGTCTTGATCTTGAAGCTTGAGCCAATCCTATGTCCTTAGCATCTTGAAGGAGTTCCACATCCTTTAGTCCATGCCACCCTGTTGAACTTATCTGAAACATACTAGGTAAAAGTGTTAGTCCAACAAGAGATATGTTGACATTAATTACCAAAACCACTCAGGGAGCACTTGTGCTTTCATATGCATTAGAACAAGTACACTATAGAGTGACATAAGACTAGCCACAATGGGTAGTAACATAGAATGTTACTAGTCTATGGTACTACCTCTATAGTGGGGAGTAACATATGTGTAGTAACATGCAACACTTCATTTATTAGGCTATAGACTCATCTTGCCTTGAGATGTGTGATGTTACTCATACTATTAGTAAGACTACCCAAGTGGGAGTAACATAGGTAGTAACATCACACATACCTAGATAAAATAGATGATGTGGCAAGCAATAAATGAAGAAATGGAGGAAAGTGGTAACATAGCTAGTTACTAGTAGTATGAGTAACATCAGAAATATCAATGCAAAATGAGTCTATAGCCTAATAAATGAAGTGTTGCATGTTACCACACATATGTTACTCCCAACTATAGAGGTAGTATCATAGACTAGTAACATGTGTTTGTTACTAGTCTATGATACTACCCATTGTGGCTAGTCTAACTAGCTATGTTACCACTTTCCTCTCTTTCTTCATTTGTTTCTTGCCACATCATCTATTTTTTCTAGATAAGTGTGATGTTACTACCTATGTTACTTCCACTGTGGGTAGTCTAAGCAGGCTATAAGGAATAGAATAGTATATATGTGCTTATTAGTTGGAGGAAAGAGAAAAGAAGCAGGCTCTTGGTTAGTAGAGCCAGCTGCAACACGAGACCCAAGACACTTTGTGAGACCCAAGACACAGGTGGGCCAACTATGGATAAACTAGTTCGTATTTAAAACTTATTATTGTACATGCCCGCTAACAGGTTGGCTGTATATGACATGGCAACTTCTGATAGCCGACCCTTGTGTTGGTGTACAAAAGAAGGGGCACACCTTTGTACCCCTTTACCTCTGCGCAGACAGTCGGAGCCGTGCCCACGGCCGCACCAAGCAGAACAGGGGAGGTGAACCAAGGTAAGACCGAAGCCCAAGACAACTAGAGCAACGCCAAGGCCATGAACACAAAGAAAAAGACAGGCGAAGCAGGTTCCCCCGGCAAGACCCTTGCCGGGGGCAGCCTCGGCGGCCCCGGCAAGACCCTTGCCGGGGGCAGCCTCGGCGGCCCCGGCAAGACCCTTGCCGCGGCGGCTCATCCTCACCAACAGAGCGAGCCACGCTTGATCCCACGGGTTCCAACTCAACCAGTCGCGTTGGAACTAGGGCTCGGGAGGCACCTCCGTGGTAGCATGCAGATCTTTGTGAAGACAAGGAATATTCAAGATCAAATGAGGAGTAAAAGACAACAATCCTCGGCAAGATCCTTGCCGAGGAGAGCCACAAGACCCTCGACAAGATCCTTGCCGGGGACGATAGTACGCCACGGCAAGACCCTTGCCGGGCAACCCGGCAAGGCCCTCGCCAAGGGCGCCAGCAGGGCCACTTTCAGACCCGCACCAGCGAAGTCTCCACCGCCGTTCGCCTGCAGCTGCCAGCTCCACCAGCTGGGCTGGCACCTGCGTGGTAACATGCAGCCCCCAGACCAGATCAGCAAGCACATGTGACGCGGCATGCAGATCTTCGTGAAGACCCTACCGCCACGCCACCTCAGCTACTTGCCTGCCTACATGTGGCCGCATGCAGCGCTGGCCAGGGCGCGTGTCGAAGCGAGGAGGAGCGGCGACAGACAGGACGGGGCTCGTTCCCGTCCCCAATAAAGCAAGGGGACACCTAAGCGATGCATTAAATGCGTCTTGTCCTATAATACGAGCGATAAGCTCGTAGCACTGTACACCTTTCCACCTCCTATGTTTCACTGTGGCAGCCCCTTTCGACTATAAACGGAGGCCCATGCCGTACTGGAGAAGGATTCGGCTCTCTGAAACGGCTCAACCACCATAGCTAGTTGGAGGCCTCAAGAACACTCAATACATCCACCAAACCAAGACTAGGGTTTTACGCATCCTCGCGGCCCGAACCTGGGTAAACGATCCTTGTGCTGATTACTAATCATGCTCTTCTTGCAACCCTGCGCCCCGGCAACCGTAGTAGGGATTCTTGTGTTCCCATAGGTGTCGTTCCCCACCGACATCTTTGGCGCGCCATGCAGGGGGTGCAATTGTGAGAATCTGGTCTAGTAGTTAGCCTAGCGTTTCTTCATCGCCATGGGCGGCGCAGCAACCTCCAAGACGCCCACGCCGGCGACCACTGTGCGCTCTTCCCATGGTGTGCGCGACGAGCAGCGTCACCACGCCGGTGACCCTGGACACCGCCGTGGGAAGAGCCCTGTGCGCCGCCCGCGGGACGAAGGAGTTCAGCATGCCAGCCGAAGTGCTGGCGAAAATGGCGCGTAGTCGCTGGGTCGTGATAGAGCTCCTTCTAACGTGGTTAGAAGTTGAAGCGCGCCACGGTCCATGCAGTTGTCGCTGCCACTCATGCCAACAGAACCTTTGGCACGCGCGCAGCTGCTCCTCGACTTCCCTCCTGCTGCGGAGAAGCTAGACGAGTGGAGGGCCACCATCCGGAGCCTCGTCGCCGTCATCAACAAAGATGATCCGCGATTGGCGGGACCCTCGGGCCGGCACTCCACCGAGCCACCACATGCCAGCGCTGGGAGGACCGGGGGTGATGTGGTCATGGTGCAATCTCCTCCTCCTCGCCAGCCGCCGCGGGCGTTGGCTCGCCATGACGACGCTTGTGATAACATCTCTATAGCGTCGTCCGACCCACGGACCCACCACGACCAGCGCCAAGTTCTTCGAGAACGAGCTCACGAAGATGCTCGAACCACTATTGAGCGCCGGCGTGATACACGCCACCAGTCGGACAAGCGGGCGGGACCCGCTATGGACCACCCAGCACCAGGGGGCTCTGGCGGCCTACCTTACGAGGTGGGCTGCCCGGCCTTTACCCGCGAGCTGCGGCAGTTCCAGTGGCCGTCCCACCACACATTCAAGCTCGACGTCGGCGAGAAGTACACTGGCAAGACCCATCCGTCCGAGTTCCATAGCGTCTACACCATCGTGATGCAGGCTGTCGGAGCTTGCGACGACAACGTGCTTGCCAATTATTTCCCGCTGGCGCTGAAGCCCAATGTTATGTCTTGGTTGATGCACTTGCCGGTGGATTCCATTTCTTCTTGGTCGGATCTGTGCCATGAGTTCATTGGCGCCTTCACATGAGGCCACCAAGCTCATGGCCAGGCCAGTGATCTACATATCATCCCCCAGAAGGAAGGGCAAACCCTGCGCATGTACATCCAGAGGTTCATTCAGGTGCAGTACAACATCCCCGACGTTCATCCCGCCGCTGTGATCAGCGCGTTCCATCTGAACATCCGCAACCGCAAGATGTGTGAAGAGCTAGCGATGACCAAGGTTAGGGATGTGGCCGAACTCTACGTTCTGGCCGATAGATGTGCCCGGGCTGAAGAGGGAAGAAAGTACCCCGCGAAGACGCCGGTGCGGAAACCGACTCTACCAACAAAGACGCCGTCGCTCCGATGAAGAAGGGCCGGCGTCACCACAGGAAATGCAAAGGGCAAGGCCGTACTTGCCATTGAAGGATCTGACGACACCGGCGCTACCAAGAAGGTCAGGGCAGTCAGCCCCGGGAAGGAGATTGTCGGGTGCGTCGCCTGTCGGGCCTTAGCAGTTGTCGAGAAGCCAGGGGCTCCGGCAAGCAGTACTGCAAGATCCACCGCACCAAGGGCCACGACCTCTAGAACTGCCGGCATGTCGAGCTGCTTACTGAAAAGCAAAAGGCCGAGTATGAAAGGCGGAACAAGGAGAAAGGTCAGGACGGTGCCGAGGGATCTGGCAAGAAGCGTGGCGGACAAGGAAGCCGCCCCGGAAAGGACAACCAGCAAGAGAGGCCCGCACGGGGCCCTAACAAGAAGCAAGAAGACGATAATCACGACGAGGACGACGAGTCCGGTGAGCAAGAGTTCCAGAAGGCTACGGAGGCCATGTGCGTCGATGGTGGCACCTCGCTGCATACTTCTCACCGCCAGCTCAAGCAGTGCGCGCATGAGATTACAACAGTGGAGCCGTTGTTCGACGCTCAGAAGCCGTTGAAATGGTCCAGCACGCCCCTCATCTTTGATGCCGAGGACCACCGTGACCGCACAACCGCGGTCGGGTGTTTGACATTGTTGGTCTCACCAACGATAATCAACCTCAAGGTGAACAAGATGTTGGTCGACGGCGGGGCTGACCTGAACTTGATCTCGCCCGTCGTGATCAAAAGGTTGCACATTCCTGATGGAGACCTCGAGGAAACGGGCATGTTTCAAGGGGTCAATCAGGGGATGAGCCAGCTGAAGGGGAAGGTCACACTACCCGTGACGTTTGGGGGAGAGTTGAACTACATGACGTAGAGGACTCATTACTATCATTGCTATGCTAGTTGCTTCGTTCTATCGCTTTGTCGCATTTCCTACCACTTGCTTACCAAGCCTCCCAAATTGCCATGAACCTCTAACCTTGGTCACCCTTCCTAGCAAACCGTTGTTTGGCTATGTTACCACTTTTGCTTAGCCCCTCTTATAGCATTGCTAGTTGCAGGTGAGGATGAAGATGGCTACATGTTGGATTATGTTTATGTTGGGATATCACAATATCTCTTATATTATTAATGCATCTATATACTTGGTAAAGGGTGGAAGGCTCGGCCTTATGCCTGGTGTTTTGTTCCACTCTCGCCGCCCTAGTTTCCGTCATATCGGTATTATGTTCCCGGATTTTGCGTCCCTAACGCGGTTGGGTGATTTATGGGACCCCCTTGACAGTTCGCCTTCAATAAAACTCCTCCAGCAAGGCCCAACATTGGTTTTACCATTTGCTTACCACCTATACCTTTCCCTTGGGAGTACCTAACCCGAGGGTCATCTTTATTTTAGCCCCCCCGGGCCAATGCTTCTCTAAGTGTTGGTCCGAACTAGAGCCACTTGCAGCGCCACCTTGGGGAAACTTGAGGGCTGGTTCTAGTTGTACGTAGTGCTCAACCCGTCGTGGCCTAAGACGAGATACGCACGGCTACTATCAGGATGTCGGCACGCCGGGAGGTCTTGCTGGTCTTGTTTTACCATTGCCGAAATGTCTTGTAACCGGGATTCCGAGGCTTATCGGGTCTTCCCGGGAGAAGGAATATCCTTCGTTGACCGTGAGAGCTTGTGATGGGCTAAGTTGGGACACCCCTGCAGGGTTTGAACTTTTGAAAGCCGTGTCCGCGGTTATGTGGCAGATGGGAATTTGTTAATGTCCGGTTGTAGTAAACTTGAAGTACACTCTTCTAAAATACACCAACCGTGTGCGTAACCGTGAGTGTCTCTTTTCGTAGTTGTTCAAGAGGAGAACACGGTTTTTGGGTTATGTTTTACGTACGTAGGAGTTCAGGATCACTTCTTGATCATTACTAGTTTACAACGGTTTGCCTTGCTTCTCTTCTCGCTCTCATTTGCGTAAGTTAGCCACCATACATGCTTAGTCGCTGCTGCAACCTCACCACTTTACCCCTTCCTTACCCATTAAGCTTTGCTAGTCTTGATACCCATGGTAACGGGATTGCTGATTCCTCATGGCTCACAAATTACTACACCAACAGTTGCAGGTACAGGTTATGCAATGATCGTGACGCGAGAGCAATGTTCACTTGTTTTGGAGTTCTTCTTCCTCGTCGTCGATCTTGGGTTAGGTTCCTAGTCGGTAGCCTGGGCTAGCAGGGTGGATGTCGTTTGAGTTTCTATTTATGTTTCATCCATAGTCGGATGTTGATCTTGTATATGGTGTATTTTTGTATTCATGTGGCATTGTATGTCTTGGTTGTATCCCCACTATTATGTAATGTTGATGTAATGATATCCACCTTGCAAAAGCGCCTTCAAGATGCGCTTCTATTCTTGGTGGGACCTTCGAGTTCCTTTAGGATAGGGTCGCATCTTGGGCGTGACAACCTAGGCCATGGCGGGTGGTTGGCATATTGCCAGACGGTGGGAATCAGGTTAGAAACGTCAAGGGTGATGACGCTGCGCTGGCTGTCGAGGTCCGATAAGGAGATCTAGAACCGTCGAGTAGGGTGTTTGTGGAGCGGCTCCGGTAGGGTCGACTACGGTGTGGGCGAAGCGGATCTGTGGCCGTGGATGAGGGCGTAGGTGAAGCTGCTCTGGTGGTTGGGTTAAGGTTGGTGTCGACGATGCGGATCTGCAGCCGTGGACGGGGCGTTAGAAGCTGCTCCGGTAGGTTGGATGAGGGTGCGAGGAAGCGGATCTGAGGCCGTGGACTTGTGAGTTGGCAAAGCGGCGCCGGTAGGGTTGAAAATGGTATAGGTGAAGCTACTCCGGTGGGGTTGACAATGGTGTCGGTGAAGCGGCTCCGGTAGGGTTGAGGAAGGTGTCGGCGAAGAGGATCAGAGGCCGTCGACGGGGCCGCCGGTGGGTCGGCTCCGGGGGGGTGTGGACGAAGCGTCTCCAGTGGGGAGTATGAATGAGCCGCTGAAGATGCGCTACGGTTGACGAGAGTACTGGCGAAGCAGATCCGGCGCCGTGGACAAGGCTGACACTGAATGGGCTATGGTACAGTGGTGGATGAGCAGTCTATTTGTTTCTAGGGGAGGTGGAAGGGGTAGATGCGGCCGCAGAAGCAAATCCAGCAAGGTGGACGCCGCTGGCAGTAAATGGGCTCTGGTACGCCAGTGGATGAGCAGTCTAGGATTTCAAGACAGGAGGGCAGAAAGTCCGATGAAGTACGGACGGCGTGATGTGAGATGCTCTAGTGCTGTGGAGTTAGTCTTTTTGTGGGAGGGGGAGAGGAAATGGGGGTGCCGTGTAGTGGGGGGAACCGGAAGTTACCAAAGCAGCTCCGAAATATTATGCAGATGAGGGCGGTATTGTAACTGTTGGTCTCCGTGCACCAAGGACAAAATGGGAATTTCGCATGCTAAAGACTAAGGTGGCGGAAATTTTAGAAGGAGGCGGGAGATTTATCTGCCCGCGGGATCATTCGTATCCAGTTTCAACTAATTTTGGACCGTGCTAGCGGGAAGGTCATGTGAGACTGTGTACATGGGGCACACGTCAGCGGTTAATAACTGGTGTGAAGTCCACCCCAGAAAAATGACAATAACTCGGAATGATGCGCCAATAACTTGGACGTTCACACGAGCGCGGCCAATCGTACGGGTGTAGTGGCACGTTCACAAAAAAGGATCAAACGCTCATCCTATGTATTTTCTCGTGTAAATAGATAATTTAGTGCAATTGGTTATTTACTTTAAACATAATGCATTAACGTGTTAGTGTAGAGGCGCACAAAAAGAAATGGGTATTGTAGTCCGCTACTTAAAAGTGTTACCTCATATGATTACATAGCCTCCATTTCATAAATTGCATACCCGTTGAATTCATATATGAATATTACATATATTATGTCATAATAGAGCCTTAAATCATCCAAGACTAATGATTTTAAATGCAAGAGTAACAATGGTGCATGTACATGATAGCTACATTGGTTGTTTGAAGAAACATCACTGTAACTTTGGCATGCACAACTGAAAATGTTTATTTAAATAGAAAAAATGTGATATGTGAGTGTCCCATCTTTATAACGTTGAATCAATATTGTACCATTGGCCACGATATGAAGTAGATATTGATTTATGTTCAAGCAATGCACGTCCACGATCGCTAGATAGTGATACGTGAATGAATTGTGCAATCTCTCTCACACGCATACATATCTTATTTCCCTGTGGGCATCGGAATCACACACGCGCACTTCGTGTATTTCTCTCCCTCCGCCAAGGTTAGAATTCGTCTTTCTATCCCGTCCTACAAGTCTCTCACACAGAAACACACACGCTCTCTCTATCGAACACGCCCGCCCCTTTAATTCAGCCCACCCACAACCACTAATGTCTCAAAGTATAATAATGTCTCTCACACATATGCCTAAGGTTAACTCGAGTTTTGGAACCATATGAATACATACAATGGGATTCCAGCAGAGCACCTTTTGTTTTGTGATTTCTCTCTCTCTCCCTCTCTCTCTATCTCTCTCTCTCTCTCTCACACACACACACACACACAACGCGCCCGCGCACACACATTGTTTCTCGCTTCATTTTTTCCGGCACTTGCATGCACACAATTTTGTTTATCTTTGTGATGCTTTAAGTATGCCTCGCACAAATGCTATCTACCTATTCCTTAATATAGCTAGATATGTGTCACACAAACTCCTTCTCCCTACTAGCAAGATGCCCATGCGTTGCACCGAACATCAAGATGCAGATGCATTTGTATGGGTAGTTTATCTTGTGGGAGAAAAGGATGAACGAGGGAATGCCTTATTTGCAAATGCAGAGAGGGGTGTGGGTATCTTTTTGCAAAATTGCCACAGTTTCCTTCCTATCCGTCGGATATAAATCGGATGGCCTATATTGCAGGATGGCAGGAACACCATCATCACCAACTCTGTTTTTTCTAAGAGTAGGGATATGTAAGTGTCACTGCCCCCCCCCCTAGACACACACACACACACACACCCACACAACCACCCACACACACTTCCCAACACCTAAGGAGTAGGGTGAGACCTCGATCTTGATACTAATCTATCGACTGGCTTCTCTCTCAAACACACACACACACACACACACACACACACACACTACCCGACACCGAAAGAGTAGGGTGGCACCTCGATCTTGATAGTAATCTATCTACTCCTCTTTTAAACAAACACACACACACATACACACACTCGCTAGTTGTGCCTCTGTGCCTACCGCGCACACTCTTGATATGTCTTTCTCTCCCTCCCCCTCCCCCCACCCCAACAATGACAGCAGAAGGGTGACAACTCGATCTGGTCGTAATCTGTCAATTGGTTTCTCTCTCGAACATTGTGTCTCTATGCCTTGCTCAGTAGCCCAATCCATATGTAGACTTCTCACGCGTGCACAGCTGTAGTGACGATGACGTTGAACCCAGTGTGCCTCCTTTTTACTGGCCTCATGTGATAGTTTTCACCCTGTTTCGGTTAATTAAAAAGGCAGCCTGTTAGGACCCCGATCCTAAGTCACACCGATCTAGCATGTAACACATCATATCACTTTGCGGCATCACGCACGGTATTCCCACGGGTGCCACCTTACTTGGCCCGGGACCATTGGCACCTTTTTCCAAACGTATATGATAGTGTCGCGAGCATCCATATGCAAAAGAACCCGGGATGACATGACTAGTCGTGAATCCAAAGTCGCACTAACTTACAGGGACATGCATACATGACCCATCAACAAATGTGTCGGTCATCAACGTATGAACCCAAGTCATAGCAAGCTACAAGGACTTAAAGGAACAACGCGTGACATTTCCCCGAAGGGACAGACACAGGAACGAAGAAGGACACATGCCGGCCAGCCTAAGTGTTCCGGAGCAGTAGCAAGCTACCATGGCTCAGCGGAAGCACTAGGAGACATTTCCCGGTAAGGGAGGCTACCAAGAATAAACAACTAGGTTGTCGGATCCCACACATACCAAGCATTTCAATAACATACACACAATATGCTCAATATGTGCAAATACAACATGGCATCACAACATGACTCTACAACTCAAGTATTTATTCAATAGGCTCCGAGGAGCGAGATATTACAAACATGGCATGACCCAACATTCAGAGCATACAAGTCAAAGCACATGCGGGAGCTTAACATGTCTGAGTACAGACATCTACAAATGAAAAAGGCTGAGAAGCCTGACTATCTACCAAATACTGTCGAGGGCACAAGATCATAGCTGAGGTAACAAGCTAAACGTCGAAGTCCACGTGTAACTACTAGCGAGACTGAAGTTTCTCTGCAAAAACATAAATTAAGCAAACGTGAGTACAAATGTACCCAGCAAGACTTACATCAGAACTAACTACATATGCATCGGTATCAACAAAGGGGGTGGTGGAGTTTAACTGCAGCAAGCCAGCTTTGACTCGGTAGCTATCCTGTACTATGACTGCAAGTAACTCTTTTGAGGTGGCGCACACGAGTCCACATATTCACCAAATCAATACACCACTATGGATCCGCACCCATCTCCCTACGAGAACACCATCCATAGCACTCACGCTTATCTTGCGTAATTTAGAGTATCCACTTTCACGTGTCTATGAACTGTAGAGGCAACCCAGAAGTTCTTTACCGTGGACGCGACTATTCGAATAAATAATGTTAACCCTGGAGGGGTGTAGTTCTTCACACACGCTCTCGCCACTTACCGCCAGGTACACGTCATGTATCTCGGCAACCTTCAAGCCGAAGCCTAGCGAGGGTGTCGGCCACGGCCTATCTAAACACTCAAGTCTCTAGTCCAGGTTTATCGCCTATTCAGGTTCCATCTGCAGGGAGTCCGGCTGAGATTTCCACATACGACCGCGAATGATGTGTACAGGGGCGACACCAAACGGGCGCCCGGCATACCCGGCCACGTGCCTACCGCATCATAGCCCACCCTCGGGTCAGCGCTGCGCACGGCCTCCCGCATACTACAAACACCAGAAACTACTTGCAACTCCTAGACAGAGGACAAGGGTGGTTAAGAAGCCGAGATGGGTCGAGTTACCTGAACCCTATGTGTGGTAGTAACTGTTCGTGGATCACAAACACTGAACTCAATTCCTGAGGATGGCTGCAATGAGATAATCCACCATGTACTCCTACATGGCCTCTCACCGCTACCTTTACCAAATCGTGTTCACACACTTAGCTCTCAACAGTAGGACATGTTCACCACATTCCAATTTATTCCCGATGAATCAGACCTGACACAACTCTAAGCAGTAGCAGGCATGACAGCAAGCATGAATGAATAGGCACATCAGGGCTCAAACAATTCCTACTCATGCTACTCGGTTTCATATATTTACTATGGCAATGACAGGTCATGTAGAGGAAAGGGGTTCAACTACCGCAACATGTAACAGTTGAATCGTTGTTGTCCTAATGCAGTAAAAGAGAGCAGGAGCGAGAGAGTGGGATTGTATCAGATGGAACAAGGGGGCTTTGCTTGCCTGTCACTTCTGAAGATAGTATAGCTCTTCATCGGTGTCATCGAACTCATCGTCGGAACACGTCTATCGAGAGGGAACAAACACCGGCAAAAGAGATAAAGCACAATCAATGTTATGCAACAATATGATGCATGATATGACATAGCAAAATAAGTGTGTTGGGCTAATGCAACTAAAACCAAATGGGTTTGAGCTAATTTGAACCAAAGATTCAAAGTGCAAACTCATTTGTGATCTTAAATAATGCTTTGTCATGTTTTGCACTAAACAACAAGTTCACTTCTTTAAACATGCATGAAAGTAGTCTAGATGGATAGATTGGATTTTTCTGATCATTTTTCATATATAAATCTTTGCATTTGGAGTTACAGATTACTTTCTATGATTTTTAGAAGTTAGCACTATTTTCTAGAATTTCGTGAATAAGAATAAATCCAGAAAATAATTAACTGCATCAGCAATGCGTCACTGCGACTTCAACGGTCAACGGGGGCGTTCCGAGTCAAACTTGACCAGTGGGTCCCGCGTGTCAGTGGTTAACTAAACTAACTAAATTTAGTTAGTCCTAACCTAGGTTAATTAGCACTAACACTAACCTAACTACAGATTAGTCAGAGCAGGGCCCCACATGTCATTGACTCATACGAGTCAAATTTGGTCAACTGGGGGGGGGGGGGTAAACCCAGTCAACCCGCCGGCGTTTAGCCGCCGGCGAAGCCGAACGTGCCGAAGGCGCACGGGATCGTCGCTCCGGCGACCATTTCGGCAGTGGAAACCACCTACGCGAAGCCCAGGCTCGCGCGCATCCAACGGAACATGCGGGAGGCCGTGGGGTGGTCAGAGCTCGCCGGAGCAGAGCTCGCGGCGGCGGCCAGAGCACAACCAGGTGCGGGCAGGGTGCTGTGGTGCACGACAAGAGCTACAGAGGGCTTCTACAGCCTCCTGGCGTCACCAGGAGCATGGTGATACGCGCGGTTGCAAGCTGCAGTGGCTAGCACGACGGCGGTGACA